>CM062819.1:1849535320-1849717918 GCA_031772625.1 Pinus tabuliformis
CTGCGTCGCTGTCCGGCTGCTCCAAATCCATTCGTCACACTACCTATCCATAGCCCATTCCTCTCCTTTCCTTTGCTCGTTGTTCCATACCTTCATTTGCAGGTCTGCAAACAATATAAAAAAAGGTGCTACGTCCATTTCAACTGCTGCTCCAGTATCTTTCAGCGCCACTACCTATCTTCAACGCCACGTGAATCGCTTCATCGTTGTCCAGAGCCTTTCCACGCTGCCCTCAACCCACTGCTGATCTTTTTTATAGCGTTCCACGCAGCCCCTTCCGTTCCACGCAGTTTCTTTGGATCGACAGGCCACCTGCAAATCGATTCCTCTTGCGGTTTTTTTTTTTTTCCTCTCTAGGCGCCACCATACTTCCCATCCACACTAAACCTGCAAACCTCTGCATACTCGTTCCTTCCATAGCCCCGCTGCCTAAGCAACCTCCGTCGTCTGGTTTCTCAGTCTCCTCATGCCGTCCGACCTGCACAAATGATAACCAAAGCATTCGAAAAATTTTTTGCGGCTAGGGTTTTAGGCACATTCGATTTTCATCTGGTTTATTTTGTTTAGAGTTAGGATAGGTTTTAGTTAGTTTTCATTCGATTTCTTTTGCTTAGCGTTTCATTTGTTATGAACTGTGTTTTTGACATAAAAAATAAAAAATTGATTTTTAATTTTTTTGATATAGTTAGCGTGGTTAGTTTTAAAATTAGATTTTGTTAGATTAGATTTAATTACTTTAGACTCTAGAGTTTAAGCTTCAATTTTCGATTTTAAACTTTGTATATGTTGTGATTATAATATGCGTTAGTTTCTCACATGTTAGATGTTAGATTTTTTTTTGTTTAGATTTTTAATCTTAGGATAGTTTTAAATTAGATATTATTTTTGTTTTTGTTTCATTCTAAACTTAAAAATAAAAAATTCATCAAAAAAATTTGTAGACTTTAGTTAGGGTTTTAGTTTTGTATTTTGTTTAATTTTTAGATTTAACGCTTTAGTTTTAGATTCAGATTAGATTTTAACAATTTCAAGTTTCACTTACTTCAGTTTTTAGTTCAAATTTTAATTTTAAGTTTTATTTTAAAATATAACAATAAAAAATTCCTAAAAAATTATAAAACTTTGAAAAAGACATAAAAATTTTCTTTTCTTATAGTTTAGGTTTTGAATTATTTAATTTTGTTAGAAGTAAATATTTTCCTTTTAGTTTAGTTCAAATTTGGATTTAAAGTTCCATTTACTTAGTCTTCAGTTTTGTTTTATTCAAAAAATTAAAATATTTTGAGAAGGCTTAACAAAATCTTGGAAATTTCATTTTGGGCGAATTTTGCAGTTGTTTATGTTCCATTTCTCTATGGCTAAATGTACTTAAAGGTTTAATTAAAGTTAGCTATGTGAAAGTGGCAACTAATCAGCATTTAAATTCTGTGATCTTTTAAAGCATTTAATTTTTCTTTAAGTTTAATTGCTGGATCATCTTTAAAGCATTGTGAATTTACTGGATATCTTGCATTGCTTGGGTTATTTGATGATAAATGTTCGTTTTACATGGTATATATATTTCTGCAACATCTAGTCATTTAATCATTAACTCCATAAAGCACTGGTCTAT
Source organism: Pinus tabuliformis (assembly GCA_031772625.1). NCBI lineage: Eukaryota > Viridiplantae > Streptophyta > Pinopsida > Pinales > Pinaceae > Pinus > Pinus tabuliformis. The sequence goes on from CM062819.1 coordinate 1,849,536,933, forward strand.
TAACTTAATAAAAATCAATTAAGTGCTTGTTTTCCCTCGTGTCTCCCAACCCAACTGGTCCTCAGTTGGTCATTCATTTTCCCATAGGGTCTACCCCCCTTAGCCGCGGGAGACAGGGTTAAACGGAGAGATTAGGGATCACGGTGACAGCCCCTGGTCTAAGCGTTGTCGTGGCAATCTGTGCGACAACAGAAGGGTTTTATCCATGGATGAGTTCCTACATCTGATGTCATTGATCTTCGTGTTTTAATTTGATGATTGCTTGATGAAAATAAGATAAAAGAAGAATATATAGAAGATAATAAAAATACAAGAATAACACAAATAATTATCAACATAACAAATTTTTTCTACCTTTCTGATTTTCTAACAGTTATGAAGGCTTTAACCTATCCCTAGGTGATGATAACTGCCTATCTATGAGCATCATTGGTAAAATATCGTCTTCCTAGACTTGTGCACTGGTCTTTCTCAACGTTAGCTCCTATGGTTGCACATTGAGCAGCTTCAAGGCATGGTCACTAGCCCTTATTGTTTGTACTAACTCACTACACTGAGCCTTTATCAATTCTACCTTACATAGCGCAAGGAGCACTTCTAGTTGATAGCAAAGACCTCCTTCACCCCCTTGCAAAAACAAACTGCACAATGCAAAGGTCTTCCTTCCTTCACAGTGCAATGAGAATCCTCCTGACAAAGTGACTTGACTCCGCTGCTTGCCTCAACCAACTGCACAATCTTCTCTTCTAGTCAACCTCTCTTTGCGCATTGCGCAGTTCTAGTGGATAGGCAATCTATGTCTGAGCCACTGTAGCCCTCAATTGCGTAAGTACAGGAATCTACCCCTCAAGCACTGCGCATTGCGCAGTTGCAGTGCCTATTCCTGCTCCTCGGCTGACTGGATTCCCCCACTATGCATTCATCTTGTTCTGCTTGGCCTCCTCCGCGCATTGCACAGTTCTAGTGCACAATGATACCTTCCCTCAGTCACTGTGAAGCTCACCTACACAGTTATTGTCTCCTTCTCCCTTGAGCACTGCGCATTGTACAATTCTAGCCAGCAAGCTCATCAACCTTGTCTCTTGCACTTTCCCATTGTGTTGGACCCTAAAGAGCCCCTCCTTATAGCGCATTGTGCATTTCCAGTGAATAGTGGGGTCATCCTACGACTGTTGAGATCAACTGTGCAATTGCCAGCAAACCTTTCCTCCTCAACTCTTACATAGGCCCATCACAATCAACTTCTTCCATGAGCAAAGTAGGGGTAGAATAGATGATTTCCATACTGATCTTGCCTTGTCATGAGTGAAATTCATTGGCAGGTGTACCACCTCAACATGGCAAGATGGTGCTCAAGGAAGATGTAAAGGACAAGAAGCACAAAGAAGAACCATCATGAAGACATGAAGAGATCCTAGACCATGACAAAAAGATGACATTTCATGAAAACTCAGAAGGTTCCAACACTAATCCAAGAACCTTTGGAGGGTTAAGATGAAGCACAAAGAAAATCTATCATCAAGAATGCGAGATATAGCAGCAAGGAGAGTAGCTTCGCATTGCCACATCATCATGAAGTTCCATGTCATCATTGCCAAGTTATGGCATGTACAAGTGCCTTCAAAATGTCATATGTGTCAATGGGCCTTGCCATGTGATGTGGAATGTAATTATGTATTTTCAAGAAAATGAAAAAATGTAAATGTGTGGAAGTCTTAGAGTCACATGTGGAATATGAAAAGTCACATGTGGATCAAAGAGTCAATAAAAGTTCAAAGTTCACTTAGGAGTCCACGAATCATGAGGTTAACCCAAGAGTCATAGGGAGTATAAAAGGTCATTCCTTTTGTTATAAAAGAAACCTCATAACTCAAGAAAATGGCTTTAGGAGGCTTAGACTTTGGAGAGCCAGCCTTGGCTTGTCTAGCTTGCCACTAGAGACAAGATCATTCTTTTGGAGAAGCAAGAAGCGACTTAATGTTCAACTATCAGAGCTAGTGTCTCACCATTGTAATTGTGTACCTAGATATTTCACTTAATAATCAGAAGCTTGTCAAGCCAACACAATTTCATGCATCATATATATTGTAAGCAATATATGTTATGTTCATATGTACTAAAGAAATTGAACTACTTCATTGGCTTTGGTGCTTATCTTGTTGGATGTGTGTTGTATTTGCTTTAATGATAGTTTTGTCTACGTGAACTAATTCTCTAGATAATTAAAGAATCTTTCCTTGCTCTTGTGTGCCTCTCTTAGGATAGTACTATTACTTTCCTTTTAGAGACTCACTCTTTACTTCTCTCTCGTGAAAGCCTCATTTTACACATTACAATTGGTGTTTCACAATGTCAACTTGTTGATTTCAAAGGTTATGTGCATACTCTCTTATGTTATTCATTGCAGCCAAGGAAAACCTTAAGAGCTATGGTGATCGGGTCGATACTCCCGATGGGGCTCCTACTCCAAATAGTGTGAGGTCTAATTGGGACTTCACATCGGGGAGACCTCCTTGGTTGACGGATTTCTATAACCATCAACAGTTGGAGCTAGAAAGAGGGTCAGATGACAAGTTGACCCCGTTGAGTCTATTTTGAATCTCTTATCTTGAATGGCTCATTCCCAAATCATACTCTTAGGATGTTTTTCTAATAGATCCAATCTTAAACTTTCAATCCCCATGGAACTTTTTTACAACTTGTCTCAATTAAGGTTTGATGGCAAGGGTGAAATATCCATAGCCGAACATACATCTCATTTTCTCAAGTTTTGTGAATCTCATGAAATCAATTGTGAAGATGTTGCTTGTAAATTATTCACCCTCACTCTTGAAGGTCGAGTTAAACTATGGTGTCATACCTTACCATTTGCTTCTATTCATTCATTTGAACAACTTTTCAAGGAGCTTCATCAAGCCTTTGACAGGTATGATTATCGAGATGTTTATAAAATAATTAATCAACTTAGAATGAAGCCTGATGAATCAATAGAGGATTTTGCCAATAGATTTCTTCACCTGTGTTATGAGTTTCCTGAAGAAGATACAGATTGGAATTTTTTTAAGGAAAAGTTTCGACCTTTGGTGCAAATCTCTTTGAAACATTGTGAATTTGAATCATTGCGTGATTGTGCTCTCCCAACTTTTGCAAACCATGAGACACCTCTAATTTCAGAGGAGGAACCTACTATTCCTTTTGTTCCTTGTCCTCCTCCTTTCTCAATACCAATTTGGGTGCCTCCTTGTGATGATGTTGAAGTTGGGAAATCTAAAAATCAAATTGGTGATCCATCTCTTCCATCTCTGTCCACTTCCCATAATCCGGATCCAATTGAGGAGAACTTGGAATGGTTCCTGAAGCCTAAGGTGAAGACTAATCCCTTGATTTTTCAAGATGATATTAACACTCGTAACTTCAACCTTGATCCTGATTTGATTGGAAGTATGATATCTTTAAGGGATACCAGTAATCCTCTATCATCTCTTTCTCATGGTCCCTTGTCCCTTGATTCGCTTGATCAATGTCTTTCAAATTCTCTTGATTTTCAGTTTGCCAATCCAAACAGTAATCAGGTGCAAGGTAGTCACATTTCACAAGTAGAGGAGCAGAAAGGTGAAGATTCTTTTGATCTCGCTTCTCTTTTTCAAAATTCTCTATGTCAATATGATCTTCCTCCATCCTTGGTTGATTTAGAACTTAGTAATCTCGATGGTCATATCAAATGAAATCAATTTACCTAATCAATCTAAAGGACTGGGCAACCATCATTCTGATGATGTTGACTCCATTGATGTATATGATGATGAATGCCCAAGTGCACTAGTAGATCTTTTGATCTCCCAAGAAGATTTTGATTTGAAAGATTTAGATCTTGCATCTGTTTCGGTCAAAGAAGATTTCCTTATGGAAACTTCCTCTTCAACGCACTATCCCTTGTGTACCACTTTTTGTAATACATCAACTCATTATGAAGGCATGCCATGCTTTTCGAATCCATGATTCGATGAGAATAATTTTGAATTAACACAAGGCAATGAGGTTATCCATGATGGAGAAGAAAACAATTAAATCATTGAAATTAGGTTGCTCATGAAATTTCTCGGATTTATACATCTCTAGATTTGCAATCAGAGGAATCTTATGACTTGAGTAATCTATTTGTTGAAGTTGACAAATCTTGATCAAACCAGTGATGTAGATGGTTGCCATTCAGATAGTAGTGATCTTGTTGAAATTACTGGTAGTAGTTGTCCACACACCATGCACGATCAAATTCAATCATCAAAATGTAATTCTGCAATCCTTGAAAGTTTCGGGACTTGCCAGGAAGTCGATGCACTTTAACTTCCGTTGATTGTTATGTCAGGTTCTTGCAACTCTGTAGAGATCCCCGAACTAAATCAGATCTGGATTTGCATGAAAAATTCTTTTCTTTGTATGGTTTAACTGAATGCAAACTCTCCTTGAAAAGGTTTTGGAATTTTGGATATAGCTTTTCTAATTTTCAAAATTCAGTTTATGATCGGATTGAGGATTATGTTTTACTTGATTCACCTCCATGCAAATATTTTGTATCGAACTCAGGTTTGGAGTGTATAACTTTCATGGATGCACAGAGCTATGAAGTTGATCATTTTAAAGATTACATTGGCTGCAATATTCATACCTATCACATACTTTTGAAAGTAATCATCTCCTAGTCTTTCCTGTGAATGGTATGATGCTAATCATTTCCATTACGGCACAAGATGTCCTCTTGAGTGTTAGTGAACACTTGAGTTATTTGGTGAATCAAATTCCTTTTCACCTATTGTATCCTGATTGGTTTCATGCATTTGCTATACTAACATTCATTTTCAATTCTTCTGATTACTTTGATGCTAGTTACAAAGAAATGGTTTGTTACATTCAACATGCAAGGAAGATGATTCTATTGTTCAAAGGATCTGCACAGCTATTCAAATTGATCTATCTCTATTGTCTCCTAATAGAAGATCTTATGCATTAATTGGCCCATCTAATCATAATTTTCGTCCTAATAACTGTCATTCAACTAATCATTTTCTCACCAGTATATCCGATGATCGTTGTTTCACATCAATTGATCTCCATGGTTTGTCATCTCACTTTTCAGATACTTGTCAAGTAATTGAAGAACTTCAACCTTCGCTGATGGTTATGTCAGGCCTTCATGATCTTTACAAGCCTTTTGAATATGATAAGATTCGATTTCCCTTACAAGATTCTCCCCTTGATTCTGTGCCATTAATCGAAAATTTATTTTGTCAAGGTTTTCAAGAGGATTGTTTTGGATTACATGATCGAATCTATGATTGGTTGGAAGCATCATACTCAGCGAGCTCTTTTGATAACAATAAGCTTCAATCTTTCTTGATGCTTGGTAAGGAAGACAACACAAATGAAGGTATATTCACAAGAATCCTTTAAGGTTTGTTTGATTGTGGTTTTAATCGAAAAGGTAAGGTTGTAGGTTGGTTAAAACTAGTTGTTATGGCTCATATTTATGCCTATAGGCATGACCTTCAATCTTTTGTGCAAGCTATTCAGGTTCTTATCTTCTCTTTTGCACATTGTTTTATACCATATTTGATTGCTCTTATCTTTATGTTTGCAGGTCAAGAACAACTTCGTTGGTTGCACTAGAAATTCCATTACACTTGACCATGACCTTCTAGCTGGTTAGGTTAGGAGTAGGTCTAGCTGCAGTTTAGTTTCCTTTTACACTCATCCTACACTTGCACTCCTTTTTTCTTTCTTTTGTTTTATTACTTTTATCTTGCATGTTGTTTTTAGTTTAGTCATCCATTTTCTTTGTTCGTTTGGTCTTGTTTCCTTGTTTTGCCACGTCTTCTCTGTCATGTTTTGTTTAATAAGACCCTGCATGAAAGATACTCCTGTTTAGCTCAAAAGACAATGTGGCAAAACTTTAAAAGGGAAATTGTGAAAATGAACAACGCTTTGATAATCTGTTACAGTCTTCTCTATTTTGGGTTTATATATCTTTAAATTCAATGATGTCTAGATGGAAAATACGATTCATTCTAGATGGAAAGCCTTTGGCCAAACTAAAAAGCTCGCATTTTTATTAGGATATTCATTCTGACTCAACCCTGTATTGAATGATGTTTCGACTTGTCATCTCAATCGAGTAGAGAAGGGAAAGGAGAAGACTTAAAACAAGCATATTAACTTCAATTATCTTTCAAATCCCATGACCAAGGAACAACCTCTCTTGCCAATTAAATAAGTCGAGATCCCTCTTCCACCCATGTTACAAATGTGCAATGAATGCTTCAAGCATATCTTGCAAATAAAATAAAGGATGAAGAAGAGAAAGGTTTCCTGCGCAGAGAGGTGAAGCAAGGAACTTCGTCGAGGTATTGAATAGGTCTGCTGGCAGCGAAGCAATGCCTATGATTCCTTAAGGTGACTCCATCGAAGTACTAAACAACTCCTTAGTAGTGGAGCAACACTGGGGAATGTACATAACTCTGATTATCAAGAGTTTGGTATACATATTATCCTTCTCATCAAAACAACTAATGTAGGACTAGTCTTGTAAATGTGTTTGCTGCTGAGAGAGGAAAAGAAGAAACTATATCTTTAGTTGGGATAAGTGGCAAAACCGAGATAATCTACATGGTGAATCAATACTCCCTGGAAAACTGAGACCTTGCACTTAAGGGTAAAACCTAAACAGAGAAGCTGGAGTTCTTCCAGTGTGTCACCAAGTCTTGTCGCTGCAACAAACACCCTCCAAAATTTTGCCTACACTTGAATTTTGGAGCCTATTAAGGATATTTCAATTTGTTGTTCCATGGTCACCTCATGGTCGATTGATACTTTGTTAAGCGCTCAAGTCTTCTTCTCAGATTTAGAGTGTCAAAGTCACTTGCCCATACATGCTAAGTTAGTGATAAATTCATAAATTCACTTCTTTCTATGCAAGCTCAAATAGGCATTATGGAACTCCTGAAAGTAAGGCTTGCGAGGTCCCTAGGTGTAGAGCTTGTGCAATGTTCAATTATAGTGCTTGCGCAGTCACTATTGATAGTAACTATGCAGTCCATAAGGACAGTGCACTGCGCAACCTATGTCAACAATCTGTGTGCACTTTTAACTGACAATCTTCCTCTCACCTTGGTTGCAATGTGCAAATTCCGAAGTCTGGAATCCTTATCTCTTCTATTTGTTAAATAAATTAAACAAATTATTTGGAGTTTCTTACAACAAATATCGAAATAAATACACTGCAGCCTTCACAAATTAAATACTGAGGAAAAATTAGAGAAATGCTAGCACACATATAAGCATATTAACACAGTTATTTTTGGACAATCGTCCCCGGAAAAACCCAATGTGGGAAAGTCGGTGTAGCAGATGAGGGTTTCCTTATTATTCTTCAACAATAATTCATGTACAAGATATCGGACAGCAAAAATAGAGAAAGAAACACTGAGAGAAATTTAGTATTAAATTTCTTAATCTCCACAGTGATTCTCTAACCCCGAAACAACCCCTCTACCCTTACGCTGGTCTCATGCATCATCCTCTGCGCAGTGCCCTGATGAACTGCATCCTCTCTCATGCTGACCATTCCAGAATTTCTCCTGCATTGTCAGATACTGTTGATACCCTCTCTCTCCCCCCCTGCAACTCACCCTCTAGCTCTATCTTCTCTTGTTGAACTTCAGCCACTAAGAAATTCGATATGCCTGAGCAACTGAGTATCTGCAATGGTGTGTTCTCCATCTACCCATCGACGACTTCTTATAATCTTCTGTTGGAGCACCAACAACCAAGATTAAAACATAATCGATGGCCTATATTAATTCCCTGTTAATTAGTGTGAGTTTCTAAATGATTCTCACCACATTTCAATTAATATTAATTAATTAACCATATTCCCTAAGTTTAAACTTAGGAAATAATTAAAAAATTGGTTAATAATCTAATTGATACACTTCTGGGTGGAATTTCTAGAAACGATTTATTGGTTTTGGAGAACACATTCATTCTAGTCTCTCCACAAAGTTTCATGGTTGGAACACATTCAATGCTACAAAAACTAACACTCCCTCTTAGCAAGGAAAGTTTTCTAGTATTGTTGCCCCCTGTAGCAACACCCTGTCTCTGCATCATCTCCTGTCACACTACTGATGTCTGGCTGCTACTTCCCACCAACCACTGCCCAGCGCTAATATGTGTTGCATTTGTGTTGTTGTTGACCCTGCTGAACTATTGTCAACTACTGCAACTCCCTCTCAACTGTTGTTTCTGAGAATCTATTGAAACTAATTCTCCACCATACCCATCTGTTCTCTGAACTGGATGAACTTAGTTCTCCCTAGAGCTTTTGTGAGTATCTCTGCTACCTGATCGCCTATGGAAACATACTACAGCTGGACTGACCCACGTTGAACAAAATCTCTGATGAAAGGACATCTGATATCAATGTGCTTCGACCTATCATGAAGTACAGGATTCTCAGAGAGTTTTATGCAACTCAAATTATCACAGTAAACATTGGTCACTCCCATTTTCTTCCTAAACAAACTCACCAGCAATTTCCTAAGCCATATGGCTTCGCACGTAGTCGTGTTGGCTGCCATATATTCTGCTTCTGCTGAGCTCAGTGCAACTAACTTCCGCTTCCTGTTGTACCAAGATATCATCCCTGATCCAACGCTAAAGCAGTACATGGAGGTACTTTCCTGTCCACTGAACTACCTACCCAATCTACATTTTGAATCTACTCAACCTGACGTCATCCCCTTGTGTATATTTCAACCCGATCCTGACTGTTCCACACACACACCTGAGAATGTGCCTAGCTACTGCCCAATGTACCCTATTTGGCTCAACCATGAACTAGCTAAGGGTATTGACAGCGAACCAAATGTTGGCCTAGTGTTGACCAGATACATGATTGACCCATTTAGCTATCTATATAAGGTGGGGTCGACTTCCTTGTCCCCTGATGCATCTACTTTCTTCCAGTTGGTAATCATTGGTGTTGCCATGGGTCTGCAATCTTGCATTCTGAATCTCTTCAGAATTTCTGTAGCATATCTACCTTGCCCAAGGAAGATCTCCCCATTCTTCTACCATGCTTCCAATCCTAGAAAATGGTGCATCAACCCCATATCCTTCATGTCGAATTCTGCTGCAGGGTTCCTTTTGCAGTCCTTTATGAGCCTCAATGATCCTGTAAAAAACAGATCATCTACATATAAAACCAGAATGAGAGGCTCATTCTCCACCATCAAATAATAGAGATTGGGATCTGCATCACTCTTGATGAATCCCAATTGCTACAAGTAACTTTCAATCTGACTGTACCATGCCGTGGGTGCCTACTTGAGCCCATATAGGGATTTCTTCAATATACATACATGAGTGTGTCTCTCATGAGTTTCGAAGCCTTTAGGTTACTCTATATACCTCTTCTTCTATCACCCCGTTCAAGAATGCTGTCTTGACGTCCATCTGGTGAATTTCCCATTCCATTTGTGTTGTTAGGGATATGACGGATCTCATAGAGGTATATCTGGCAACTGGGGCGAAGGTATCCTCATAGTCTATTCCTTCCTTATGTGCATATAGCTTTGCCACGAATCTAGCCTTGTACTTCTCCACGCTGCCATTTGCAACATACTTGATCTTGTAGATCCATCTGGAACCTACAATTGATCTGTCTTCTAGACGAGGCACTACCTCCCAAACATCATTTGTCATGATAGAGTTGTATTCTTCTACCATGGCATCCACCCACACCTGATGTTGACTGGCTTCCTGAAAACTGGAAGGTTCTGTAACCTGAGCTACCAAGGCTTGATATCTGTCAGGTTGCTTGCGTTGTCTTTTGTCTGTTCTGGGAGCTCCGACAAACTCCTCTGCTTCTCTCAACGTTCAGTGCACTTCCCTACTAGCTCTACCATTGGTGGTGGGAGGTTCAATCAATTCCTCCTCCTGTTCCTGTTGCTCCGTCTGTTGAGAACTTCTTGGATCTACTACTCCTGAGGAGATGCCTGTACTGGTCACTGTGCTTGACCCCTGCGACTATCCTCCTACTTATCCAACTTGTTGTCCCTGTTGTTGGACTAACAGAACCTCTGCTAACTGATCTCCTACAGGCATCTCTTGAGATTTTCTAAAAGCTCTCTCTTAACTTTGCATCTCACCTTACTACAATCTTCGTACTACTAGGAATGTAGATCTTGTATGCCTTTGAGGTTTTGCTATATCCTAGGAGGAACCCTTCTCTACAATTTGATCTAACTTACTTCGTTTTTCATCTAGGATGTGACAATAGGCCACACTCCCAAAGATCCTCAAATGACTTATTCCAAGCTTCTTCCCAGTGAAGACTCCTTCTGGCGTTTTCTTCCCCAATGCTCTATGAGGTGTTCTATTTAGAATGTACACTGTTGTGTTACATGCCTTAGCCCATAGAAATCTAGGCAAATCCAGGTCATATAACATAGCCTTTGCAACCCCAACTATTGTTTTGTTCTTCCGCTTCGTTACTCCATTCTACTGATGCTTGTATGGAGTTTTCCATTCTCTTTTGATGCCCTCTTGCGCACAAAAACTTGTGAAGTCTTTATCAATGTATTCTCCACCATTATCTGAACGCAACACCTGGATGTTTTTCCCTATCGTGTTCTCTATGAGTGCCTTGAACTCTCTGAATCAATCAAAGACCTCATATTTGGTCTTTAGAAAATACATCTAGGTCTTCCTGGAATGGTCATCAATAAATGTGACAAAATATTTGCTTCCACTAATTTCTTTGGTGGACATAGGGCTGCAAATATCTTAGTGTATAAATCCCAACACGCCTTTTGCTCTGTTATCACTTCTGGGAAATGTTGCCTTAGTGCACTTCCCAAGTGCGCAGCATTTACAAACGTCGTCGTTCTCAGTACTGAGAACCGGAAAACGTGTCACAGTGTCTATGAGCATCCTAAGCTCTCCATGGTGTAACTGTCCCATCCTCCTGTGCCATATTTAGTTCAGCTCCTTCCCACTGCTATTGTCCTTGCCTATCAGTGCCATCGGAGAATCAATCTGCAACCTATATAACCTGTTGCTTCTAGCTCCAATTTGTCTCACCTTCTTACAACTAAAGTTTTTGACATACACTTTCTTCCCTACAAAGTGTACATCGTACCCCTTGTCCTGCAACTGGGACACTGAAATTAGGTTCATACCCAATCTTGGCACATGCAGTACATTAGTAGCAATGGTGTTGGTCCCTGTTTCAGTTTGAAACTCTATGGTGCCTCTCCTTATCGGAGTATATTTAGTTATATTCCCCATGGTGATCTGGAAGTCCATCTGCTCCTCCTGATAGCTAGAGAAATATTCTCTAACTCCCATCATATGAGATGAAGCTCCACTATCAATATACCAGATACCAAATGATGTTGAACCTGACAAGCATGCAAATTCATCTTCCAATCTGGAAGACAATTATGAGGCTTCCTGATTGTTGATTCTATCCATGACTTTTCTGTGCTATTTCTCCTTTCCTTTTCAACGTTGATTTTGCTGCTGCAAAATGCTGCGTCCTAGCTAGAAATCTACTCTGCAAGGAAACTACTGCAACTCCCTCTGCCTTTAGTAATCTTTGATCTGGAAGATTGTATTCTCTGTCGACTCTCTCATATAAATAAAGTTTCCTCAAAAACTAACCCTCCTAGCCCTAAGGGACTGCGCTACCTCTAGAGGTTTCAAACTATTGCCTCTGCAAAGATTCGAAATTCTCCTTCCTTCTGCTACTGTGCTCTGGTACCATGTGAAAATTCCAAAGTCTAGAATCCTACTGCACTAACTGATATTTCCCAGTTGTGAGTTTTGCAGAAAATGGCCTCAACGGGACTTTAAGATCAGGATAGGCTAGATGAAGCCTCAAATTATTATATCTGGAAAGCCAAAATGTCTTTCCTCCTAGATGAACATGGTCTGAAGACGTATCCAAAGAGTGTTGTAGCCGTACCGACAGACCCGCAATAGCTACAAAACTATAATAAGGAGATGGCCAAGGCGAAGTGGTTGATCCTCGATGGAATTCGAGATCATGTAGTATCACACATAGCGGCCAAGAATACGCCTAAAGAAATGTGGGATACTCTCGCATCACTCTACCAGAATCCTTCCAAGAATCGGAATATGCTCCTAAGGGAGAAGTTGAGAACCACTAGGATGCAAAAGGGAGAAGGAGTTATTCGCTACCTCTCCAGGATTCAGGATGTCCGGAATGCGCTTGCCATAGTTGGAGAGACACCTCAAGACATTGAGCTGCTGCATGTAGCTATCAACGGTTTCACCGAGGAATGGGCTAGTTTCGTCCAAGATATCACTAAATGAGATCAACTACTAAGTTGGGATCAATTGCGGGCAAATTTCATGCAAGAGGAGATCAGACTTGCTCTAGTCAAGAGTACTCTCAGTGGCAGCAGCAGAGGATCGAAGAGTGTGAAGGAGGAGGAAATTGTAGCCCTTGCATCGAAGGGAAAGGCAAAGAAAGGTCCCAATCAGGGGCAAGACTCACATGGAGGAGAAAAGATGAAAAAGGATCTGTCAAAGATCAAGTGCTTCAGATGTGGTAACTTTGGTAACTACAGTACCTAGTGTCCGAAAAGAAAGAAGGACAAGAAGGAGAGGTAGGCCCAAGAAGCAACTTCGACAGAGATTGACAATTTGTCTTCCAGGTTGGAGGACAAATTCGCACTGTATACAGCTATACCTGCAGGAGATAAGTGGGGGGGCATTGAGCTCTAGACCCCAGAGTTGCGAGTTTTGGGTAGGGTCCAAGAATGCTTGCATCAGATAGGTGTTTCTTCTTGGTTCGTTACGCTTGCTACAGGGGCCCACATTATTCAATAGTAGGTGGATCAGTGTCCTTTCTCTTCGGACACTGGGTACTGTAGTTACCAAAGTCACCACATCTGAAGCACTTGATCTTCGACAGATCCTTTTTCCTCTTTTCTCCTCCTTGTGAGCCTTGCCCCTGATTTGGGACCTTTCTTTGCCTTTCCCTTCGATGCAAGGGCTACAATTTCCTCCTCCTTGACACTTTTCAATCCTCTGTTGTTGCCATTGAGAGTACTCTTAACTCATATACAGACCAGCAATTGAAATACTAGACAAACACACAAGGGACATCGTTATTTTTGGGAAATTGTCCCCGGAAAAACCCAATGCGGGAAAACCGTGCATCATTTCAGGATTTTATTATTATGCATATTTCTTGAGTACAACTAGGGTGCCAAACTGGCTCACCCAACAGAGATTTTTACACGGCAGTAATACCTCTTCTCGGAGACAGATATTCAGCAAGTCTGCCCCACGAAAAATCCTTCCGGCGCTTCTCCAAGGCTCTGTGTCAGCCCTGCTAGCCTTAGCGTAGCTCTAGAACCATCTGCGTTAGCCTTCTGCCTCTCTGCATCAACTCTCTGGCCTTTTGCATCACCCATGCAGGCCTCCTAGCCTCTGCGCAGTCTCTAGCTACCTCTGCATGGCTCCTGCAGCCTCTGTGTAGCCTCTTCAATCACTGTGCTGACCCTCTTGCACTATCTCTGCCTCTCTGCGATGTACTCACTGCTCCTCGCTGCAACAGATCACTTGTTCGAATTTTCTCAGCAAGCCCCCCTCCAAAAATCAAACTGACTGATCAATCTTGGTGTATCTCCAACTAACCCTCAAGCCTCCTCTTATACTTTTCATGTTGAGTCTTCAACTGATTAAGTCTCTAATCAACGACTAAGATTAGATTTGGCTTGATCCATGTCATTTAAACATTATCACCCAATTTTATATTAATACCCATTAATATTTTAATTTTCCTAAGTTTAGACTTAGGAACTCCATTAAAAATAATAATTATTTTAATATCTCTCTAACCGGGTGGAATTTCCCCAAACCATTTCTGGGTCTTGGATATCTCATGTGCTTTATCCTCTCCACCAATTTTCATGGCTAGAGCACATCCAATACTACCACAAATCAACATTTAATTGAATAAAGTGAGAATTCTCTAATAACTCACATGGATCGACTTTGACATGGTCTTAGTCGTTCATGAGGATTTAATCATGGTCGTTGGTGAGCCAACGAGAGATTATAAAAGGAGGTCAATGGGGTTAGAGATGCACACACTTCAGAGTGATTTCCTTCCCAAATCGAGCTATCCAGGAGCAGCAGTTTAGCAGGGAAGACAAGTTCGAGCTAGAGAGGAAGCAGAGTCAATGAGGGGTAGAGATAGTGATTCCGGAGGAGATTCCAGTTTCTAAGAGGCAGCAACAAGTGACAAAAGCATTCCACAGTGAAGATGTGCAGGGGTTGCGCAGAAGCTTCAATTAGCAGTTCGATTTAGCTAAGATTGAGGTCGATTCATCTACCAGAGGTCGGGATAATTTTCCAGAGGGCCGAAGAGTCACTTCCAACAACAGAGACAACAAAGATGGCTTGATCAGAGGTTGACTAGAGCCACATGTGCGAGGGGTGGCTCAGGGACTACACAGAGGGCCTGCATAAGGGTTTGAAATTTGAATGACATGTTTTTCTGAGGTAGCAAATGTCCAAATTGCTTGTGGAGAGAGAATTTTCTCTCGAATATTTTTGTGAGATATTTGTTGATTGGATAGCCAATTAGGAATCCATAGATTCTACTCAGATTATTTCACTGCTACATAATAATAAAACCTTCATCTACAGCACTGGTTTTCTCACATTGGGTTTTTCGAGGGACATTTGTCCAAAAATAACTCTGTAAATTTTTTGTGTGTGCTCTCCATTTCTTAGTCCCAACATTTTATTTCCGCAACGTATTTTATTTTGGCGAAAATTGCAGTTATGATTTTATTCGTTATTTGTCATAGCAGATAAACAACACTTAATTTTTAATCAGTTAGAAGAATAATTTCCAATTGTTTCAATAGATTGAAAATTTCACAAAATATGTCGACATCCCTCATCATTACCACCCTTGAACCCATGGCAATTGGTCTTGATACCCTTATTTCCCCATCCACCTCATCATTTATCCACGACACCTACCATTTGAAGGATGTAACTTACACATGTTATTCCTTTTAGAGAATGGGAACACATAATAGGGTTGTTCGTTAACTACTCCTACCTAGAGAGGTAATTCCATTACATGATCAAAGCCCCAAATTTGGAAAGGAAACCCACTATGAAGTCTCATGTCTACCCTTGATTAACAAGCTTATTCACTCAATTTTACTAATGAATTATTGTATCTGAACGTAAGGAGAGGCATTGGATCTTATACAGGATTGAAAGGTGGTTTCAGCAGGGGATGGGCAACTTAATTAGGGCACAAGCCCACCAGAGGATCATATCGACACTTGTAATGGATGCATTGAGAGCCATCGATTTCCATCATGTGACAGAGCATTATCTCATGCCATCTAAATCCTAAGCACCTTCAGCAATTACTTAATTGCCTCACATTATATGTGAGATGATGCACTTGGACCAGCAATGCCTCAATTGGCTTAGCATTGTATACAGGGTTTGGCAGTTGATCTGAGGCCAAACAGAGGTTTGTCTCATCCTTGAGACATGGGAGGTCAAGCACCATCTTCAATGCCCTCATTTGGAGCAGTCTACAAGCTTATTTTACACTAGGAGACCCATGAGACCACTACTTGTGCCCTTAGTTGCACAATACGGGGAAATGAGTACGGGTTTCCGAAACGGGAAACGGGTACGAAACGTGGCCCCCCAAAATTTTGGAAACAAGGAAACACAATATATATATATATATATATATATATATATATTAGGAAATTTAAGAAATATGTGCATTCATAAAGCATACATGATACATTATAATTTATTACATTATGATTAAATTGTCAATTGTCAATGCATAAACTATAAGTCTCTAAATTTACATCACATTTACTCATGAATGATCACATAATGAAAATAGCAATATCCAAAATCAGCCACGAGAAATTTCTAATTTGTTGTCTCGTTCTTGATTGGGAGTCTCCTCCTACATGGTCGAACGACCTTAGTGCTCTTGATTAAATAAAAATTCCATACCCTAATACCCTAGGTGCTCCTAACTATTGGGAGTCTCCCTTGCATAGAGGGCTTGGTTCTCTTGATTAAATACAAGTTCCATACCCTAATACATGACAAAATCCAACGGAAACATTGCAACCCCCCCAATCCTGAAATCCTGAAAAAAAAAAAAAAAAAAAAAAAAAAAATCTGTTGGATTTTGAGTGAGATCTAAAATTCTACTTTCTCCATATGAAATCCAATTAGATCGAAACCACTCTCAAACATCCCGAGTCATTTCATGGTAATGTTAAAAATTTAAGTAAAAGGATGAAAATGAAAGATAAAGGAGAATGTCACTTTTACTTTAAGAATTTAACATTACCATGAACTGCATATCAACACTAGGGCCATAGGCTTGAACATTAGGCTACCCCACTCAAAAAAATCCTCTGTTTTATAACTTGAGAGAGGCATCTAGAAGCATCCAGAAGATATTTTGGTTGCCCAATAAAAAATTAGAAGCGAAAAAATTAAAAAAATAAAATAAAAAACGTAAAGTGTTAACTGGAAACCCAGTTGTACAGCCTGGAAACTCGTTTATGGCCATACTAACCACGTTTCCCCAGCGTGAAACGAGTGAGTATGGCCAGAAATGAGTTTCCAAGCCATAAAGTACGAGTTTCCTCATTTTTGTTTCGTTTCCGGCCGGAAACGGACCCCTGGGCAACGTTTCCTGCAACTTAGCTTGTGCCCCAGAGCCCCTTTAGAGCACCACATGATATTTTACTTGGAGATCAAGGGGCCAACCCATTGACCATCATTCATGGAGCCCTCTTCTTCATCATGGCACCTTAAGGACTCAATTAGGCCTTCCAACAGCCCTCCTACACCATTGCTTCATTATTTTGGCTTCATTTTGGAAGGCTTATTCTACACTTTGTGAGTTATTTGGTCGGCCTGTCACCAAAGTTATGTTATTTTGCACATTAAAATATTTTTAGGGTCATCTTAGGCTAATTTGAATTAGAAAAGGCTCATATAAATAAAGTTAAGCCTCATTTGTATTAATGATCATCATCATCACTTGCATTCTTCTCTTGTAAAAGAACTCGCACTTCTTCTTTAGAGACTATTGGAGATTCTTAGATGCATTTTGACATTTGAAGCTGAAATTATCTATCCTTTTTGGAGCTATCGCATGATTTGTGGATGGATATATCATACTATCATCTTCTAAGTGCTGCTTGTTGAATATTTTCTTGGAATTATGTCTAATGTATGGAATTGTTGCAACTAGGTTAATGCTATTGTGCCCTAATTGTTGAAAATCATTTTTGGAAAGCTTCTTGGTTGGCAATTGCATATGTTACTCATTGTATGGCAAATGATGAATGTTCCTAGTGGATGAAATTTTGTTTTTCTTCCATAAAACTCCATAAATCTTGAGTGGGTAAATGTTAAAGGTTGGTTGCTAGGGCATCAATCTTTAGCCTCCTTAAGGACGGTTTTGGCCAATTTTAAATCATCTAAGACTCCATAGCCCAAAGGACTAGGCACTAGTCCAAGAAGTTTGGTGATCAACTCTTCTCTTCTCCATATTTTCTCCTAAATTTCGGTCCACTATAGGTAGGGCAGAAATCTAGGTCTTGCAACGAAATTTTAGGGAGCTGATTTTTTGGGAATTCGAGGGTCTACACATGAAGCTTAGGATCTAGGCTACCTATGCTCTAAGTTTGGCGGGCATCTCTCGGAGTTTCATCCATAAAATCTCTTTCCCTAGGTGGCACTCCAAGAGGGAAAACCAAGGTCTTTCTCTCTCACTTTAGGGACTTCTTTGAGGGTTGTATGAGCTTAGTATTCATTAGATCAAGCATAAGAAGCCCTTTCTCCTCCCTTGCCTTGACCTAGCAATTACCTTGGAAGTATTTCTTCCCATGCTTATTCATAAAACCCTAGGTCTAGCACAAACCTTCCTTAGGTCTTTCAAAGAGAATGAAGAGCCTTTTAGAAGTGTTAAATCATTACATAGAGCTCGTTTGAGAGGTCCTATCTCATCCCCTAAAGTCTTGACCTTAGGAATACATATTACCATTGCATATCTCAAACCCTAGGTCTTGATCTTCTCTCCCCAAGGTCTTCCTTAGAGAGTGTGTTAACTTCTTTGAAGCATTGAGACTTTATTGTGTCTCTCCTTGAATGGGCTTTTCAAAATCACTTAGTCCCTAGTTATTGATGTATCCATTTTAGGTGATTTCCTACATACAGGGACTCCTCCCAATGGTGAAAGTTCGTAAAGAGCAGGGGACATTAACTAAGGTGACAATTGGTCATTGTCCTATTGTTATCACTTAATCTGGTAGTTATCCTTTAGGTTTCCCCTACTATGGCCCTGCTAGATTGTGTTGCAATAAGTCTAACCCATGGAAATGGCTTAATTAATCGAGATTAATTAAGGTAAATCAATTTTCCTCTAGTGGCTTTTAGAAAATCTCCTTTTCGAAGTCAATATGATCTTAGCCATCGATTGAGATTAGATCGTGGTCGTTGATTGCACTACGAGAAATTGTTGACAAAGTTGACATTGATCATTGATGTCATTATTGTAGATGATGAAACCGTAACTCTAACCCTAGCATTGTTCCTCATGGAAACCCTAACTCTAACCCTAACATTGTTCCTCATGGAAACCCTAACTCTAACCCTAGCATTGTTCCTTGTGAAAACCCTAACAAACTAACATTGTTCCTCATGGAAACCCTAACTCCTAACATTGGTTGTTGATTGCACAACGAGAGATTGTTGACAAAGTTGTCATTAATGTCCTTATTGTAGATGACGAAACCCTAACTCTAACCATAGCATTGTTCCTCATGGAAACCCTAAATCTAACCCTAGCATTGTTCCTCATGGAAACCCTAACACTCTAACATTGTTCCTCATGGAAACCCTAAATCTAACCCTAACAATGTTGTTTCCCTAACCCTAACGTTGTTGTTACCCTAACCCTAACGTTGTTGTTACCCTAATTCTAAATAAATTTATTAAAAAAAACCTAAGTTTCTAAACCCCAATCCTAATCCTATATGCATACTATAAACACCTCAAAAGCTTTTTTTAATGTAATGTCATACAATAAAAAACTTAACAAATAAAATAAAAACGCATTAAATATTACAAGTGATGTATGTAATGACAAACCACACATTATGCAAAATTCATTGGGCATGCATTGCATGATTTGTTTGATACATATTACAAACAATACGTTTGGCATAACACGCATATGCTCAGGTCTAACAAGATGTGTCTCCTCGAAACGTGATGTCGGATCCTCGATATCATATAACGACTTGTACAAAAACAATGCAATGTGTATATAACGATTCAAATCATTCGGTGAAAGGCGGGTTTTCAGCACCAAGGAAAACAGATGCGTAATACTAGTTGCGTTCCATTTCATCATGTCAATGATCATCAAGGTCATTTCTGTTGTGGTTTCTGTGATCACATTTGAATAGTAATGTTGTCGGGCATTATTCTTGAACAACTTCTGTTGGGCAATGTTGATTTTTGGGTAGCATCAGATGTGCTCTAGCTCTGAAATTTTGTGGAGCAACTAGAACACATGAGATCTCCAAGACCCAGAAATCGTTTGGTTAAATTCCACTCTGATTGTATTTTATTAAAATAATTAATATTTTTAATGGGGTTCCTAAGTCTAAACTTAGGCAAATAAAAATATTAATGAGTATTAATAAGAATATGGGTGAGAAACTTCTAAGTGATGAAGATCAAGTCTGCTTTAATCTTAGCCGTTGATTAGGGACTTAATCTCGGTCGTTGATTCATCAACAGGAAAATTATAAGAAGAGGCTTGAGGGTCAGTTGGGGATACCCTTTAGAGATCAATCAGTTCGATTTTTCTGGGGCGAAGTTTGTTGAGAAAGTCAAACAAGTGATCTGTTGCAACAGAGGGGCAAGGATAGTTGAGGTTGGAGGATCTTCTCCAGGACGTCGAATACACAATAGAGAGAGGCATAGGGACGCCAGAGGAGGCAACGCAGACCTAGGGAGATTGATGCTAGGCCAAGAAGGGCCCACGCATTTCCAGCGCTGGGGTAGCGCCACCCTCCAGCAAAAATCTGAATTCAACCGAGCAACAGGATCAGTCGAGAAGGCTGACGTCAGAGCTCCAAGAGGTGAAGGAGGCAGTGCAGTGCTGATGCAGTGTCCCAGTGTGCTCCACGCAGGCCCACACAACAACTGTAAAGGGGAAGTGCAGTTGTAGCCGGGGACAGCCAGTCTAGTTGCCGGAACTGAGAGATTTTGTCGGGCGAAGTGAGGTAATCTCACTTAGGTTTCTGCCATTACATTTTTATCTCTGTAATAGGATTGTTGAGAGGACATCCATAGTTGTATTCAGAACTACTACTTAATAATAGAAAACCCTCAGAGTTGCTACACCAGTTTTCCCGCATTCGGTTTTTCCCAGGGACGTTTGTCAAAAAATAATGGTGCCCCTTGTGTATTTGTCTCATTCTATTTTAGTTTATGATCTGTATGTCAATGTAGTCTACAGTAGTGTTTTTCATTAGTATTTAAATAATTAAATAACTTGTTGAATGTAAAAACAAGTAGGAGATGATAAACCAGTGATTGCAGTAGGATTTCTGATGTGTAGATTCAAAAAATTTCACATGGTATCAGAGCATTGCAGATCATAGGAGACTGAAGACACCAATCGGGAGATCTAGAGAATTTTCTGTAGAGAGGCAGTTGTACCGAGTGACAACATTATTCCAAAGCTAGAGACGCAAAGCGAGAGTGACACAGTGTAGAAGAGGTGACGTAGAGGCTCACGCAGTGACTGCATCGGCATTTCGAGCCAGGTGAGGGTGATGCAGTAGCTAGGAGGAGCCCACACAGTAATTGCATCAATTGTCTAGGCCATCGCAGAAGTAGAGGGGCAGATCAGGCTCACGCAGAGCCAAATCATCTTTCCGGACCAGGAAGGAGTGACACAATGGCCAGGAGGAGCTAATCTAGCTCACGGAGTGATTGCGCAAAGCCAGAGGAGCTCAAATTCTTCAATTGCCAGGGTTGGGGGAGCAAAGCAGATTCGATTTGAGGAGTTGGTGGCACATTGTTGTTGTTGGTGCAGAAACAATGTCTGTGGAGACAAAGCTGAGGTAGAGGGAATCACTGCCTTGACAGATTTCTAGCCAAAGAAATCTAGATCCGGGTTGCAGCAGCAAAGGAGGATTGGAGAGGAGTGATTCGACATTTCACCAAAGGATTTCCATGAAGGAAATCAAGATTCAGAGGGAGTCTAGAGGAGTTTGTTCCTTAGAGGGTTTCTTGCGCCAAATAAATCCAAATCGAAGTCTTGTTGGATTAGCAACAAGAGAGGGAGAAGAGAAACTGTCCTATATTTTTTGAGCAGAGATGACAGTTAATGGACTAAGGGATCAGGACAGATTGGATGGAGCTTCCAATTTTGTCATCTGGAAGGCCAGGATCCTAGCAGTCCTGGACAAAAATCGCATCAAGGATTATGCCTTGAAAGTAGTTGTCGTTTCGGCTGACGTTGATTCGTTAAAGAAGTACGAGAAGGCCTAGGCGAAGGCCAAGTGCATGATCCTAGACGGGGTCAAATATCATGTAGTACCCCACGTTGTTGATAAAGAAACAAGGGAGATGTGGGAGACGCTAACCACCTTGTACCAGGGAACTTCCATCCAGTGGAAGATGCTATTAGAAAATCAGCTGAAACAGTCCCAAATGCAGAAGGGAGAAGAGATCGATCCCTTCCTCCTCAGGTTACAAGGGATTGGAGACTAGTTGACTTCTGTGGGGTCTACATCAGATCCTGATTTCATGGTCAGGACTGCCCTGAATGCAGTCACCGAGGACTGTGAGACATTTCTCCAAAGTATCTTGGGTAGAGCGACTCTCCCCAATTGGGAGGAGATGTGGGCAACTCTTCGACAAGAAGAGATCAAGAGGTTGACCAAGGCGGGGGGTAGCGGCAAAGGAGCCCGAGTCAAGAAGGAGGAGGAGGAGGATGCAGCTCTCACATCATCAAGAAAACAAGGGCAGCAGAAGCGGAGGAAGAAGGATATTTCCATGGTCAGATGCTTCAAGTGTGGGGAATGTGGACATTATGCCACTCAGTGCCCCTGGAAGAAGGGCAAGGAGGAGGCTTCTGAATCGAAGGCTGCTCCAGTGAAAGTTGACAGGGAAGGCGAGGACGATGATTGTTCCATGAGTGCTCATGCGCCTTTGGATAAGAGGTGGAGCGACATGGAGTTGTAGTCGAGGGGACTATATGAACAATGGGGTAGGATCCTTGAGATGCCCAAACTCTTGGATCACATACGGCTATGGGAGCCCTAACAACAGTAGCAAAATGACGGGTGTCGATTGGAGTGAGGTGTGATGGAGCAACAGTGGCAGAGCTAGAGTGCCAAAGTCTAAGGCAGCACAGTGGATGTTGTAGCAGTGCGAGAGGCACAAAGCAGTTTGAAGCAGCGCAATAGCATCAGAGGGTCAGCACAAATTAGCAGCAGAGGAAGCTTCAGCATCACAGGGCATCCAAACTGACCAGCATGTCAGATTTTGGGTGGATTTTTAGTTGCTTACTTCTCAGCAACTGAGTTGCAGTGTAGAAGTTAGCAGTGACAGTGTTATGGGCAATATGATGCAGCATATTGAGAGGGAGTTGCAATACAGATGTAGCAGTGACAGTGGTAGTGTCATGGGCAGCAGTACAAATTCCAGTAGCTCAATGGATGAGGGGCAGCAGGCTGAGCATGAGCTGCGCAGAGGACCGATGTCATGGATCAGTGTGATACTTCTACTGGGAAGTATTGCTAGAGCACATTCCTCACTAAGAGGGAGTGTTGATTTTTGGGTAGCATTGGATGTGCTCTAGCTCCGAAATTTTGTGGAGTGACTAGAACACATGAGATCTCCAAGACCCAGAAATCGTTTGGTGAAATTCCACCCTAATTTTATTTTATTAGAATAATTAATATTTTTAATGGGTTTCGTAAGTCTAAACTTGGGAAAATAAAAATATTAATGAGTACTAATAAGAATATGGGTGAGAAACTTCTAAGTGACGAGGGTCAAGTCTGTTTTCATCTTAGCTGTTGATTAGGGACTTAATCTCGATCGTTGATTCATCAACAGGAAAAGTATAAGAGGAGGCTTGAGGGTCAGTTGGAGATACACTTAAGAGATCAGTCAATTCAATTTTTATGGGGCGAAGTTTGCTAAGAAAGTCGAACAAGTGATCTGTTGCAATGGAGGGGCAAGGATAGTTGAGGTTGGAGGATCTTCTGCAAGACCTCGAATACACAGTAGAGAGAGGCAAAGAGACGCCAGAGGAGGCAGCACAGACCCAGGGAGACTGATGTTGGGCCAAGAAGGGCCCATGCATTTCCTGTGTTGGGGTAGATCCACCCTCCCGCAGAAATTTGTATTCAACCAGGGAGCAACAAGACCAACCGAGAAGGCTGACCTCAGAGCTCCAGGAGGCAGAGGAGGCAACGCAGTGATGACGCAGTGTCCTAGTGTGCTCCACGCAGGCCCGCACAACTATTGCGAAGGGGCAGCGCAGTTGTAGCTGGGAACAGCCAGTCCAATTGCTGGAACAGAGAGATTTTGCTAGGTGAAGTGAGGTAATCTCACTTAGGTTTCTGCCAGTACATTTTTATCTTTGTAATTGGATTGTTGAGAGGGCATCCAGAGTTGTATTCAGAACTACTGCTTAATAATAGAAAACCCTCAAAGCTGTTGCACCGATTTTCCCGCATTCGGTTTTTCTTGGGGACGTTTGTCCAAAAATAACTGTGTCCCTTGTGTATTTGTCTCATTCTATTTTAGTTTATGATTTGTATGTCAGTGTAGTCTGCAATAGTGTTTTTCATCAGTATTTAAATAATTAAATAACTTCTTGAATGTAAAAACAAGTAGGAGATGATAAACCAGTGATTGCAGTAGGATTTCTGATGTGTAGATTTAGAAATTTTCACAGGCAGATTGTTGGAGGATGAATGGAGAGCCATGGGATTTGAGTTAATTACGAGTACAGGCATCTTAATGAAGATTCAATTTTGTGGTGTTGAACTGTGAACAGAGGCTACTCCTGCGGACCTGTGACAAACCCTTCTACTTTGAAAATATATATATATATATATATATATATATAATGTCATCTCCCTACGGATTTATAGAGTTAAAGATCAAAACTTGTGTGGCATCTCCTTGCGGATTTTTGGAAGTGTAATTGTGGTAATCATACTCAGGCTTGCAGACTTGTGAAAATTTCCTTTTGCAAACCTATGGAATAATATATTCATAGCTTGCGAACCTGTGAAGGAATACAGTGGGTATCTTGCAAAAGTATGGAGAAATAAAGTGGCACATTTTGTAGACTTGTGAAGGCTCATTGAAAACATTATATCAAATTTACAGTGATAGACTTCTAAAGACATCCATTGCAAACTTAAGAGAATACTCTTGGACTTAAAGAAATAACTAGAAGATAAATTACTAAGTAACCTTGATTGAAAACACAATTGCATCTTTTATTATACTCACAGACAATATTGAGGTGGTCTGGTTACCTTCTTTTTACTTTTGAAACCTGGTGGATTGGCATCCTATATCTGTTAAATTGGTGCTTGACTGAGAGGATTGGTGTCCTCACCAAGATTGGAGTCTTGGGAAGTTGCTCAAGGTTGGAGCCTTGAAATATTTTTACAAGTTGGAGCTTGTCATCATTGTATTAGAGGATTGGTGTCCTCAACACTTTTATTAATAGAAGTTTGATTTCTTGTTTCCTATCTTCTGGTTGATAAATTGTGAAAAATATTAACTGGTATTAATAACAGCTGTAAAAGAAATATTGATTCACCCCCCCTTCTCAGTGTTTCCAACAATTGGTATCAAAGTCGGCTTCTTCATATCAGCCTAATAGCTAGAAGAAGAAGATTTTAGTCACAATGGCTAGTAAGGATGCAGGAAAGGTCCTTCAATTTGATGGAACAAGTTTTGCTTTCTAGAAAGTCAGGATGAAGTTTTATTTGATGTCTCTTGGACCAGAAGTATGGCAATCAATTCTAGATGGTTATAAAGTTCCACATTCTCCACCAACAGATCAAGATGGAAGAAAACTTTATATAGCAAATGCCAAGGCCTTAAATTCCATAACAAGTGGAATATATGACTTTGAGATCACAAAGGTCATGAACTGCCAATCAGCAAAGGAAATGTGGGACAAGCTCATTGGCATTTATGATGGAGATACCAAAGTCAAGAAGGAAAAATTCCAAACTTTTAGAAGACAATTTGAAAGTCTAAAAATGAATGAAGAAGAAGACATTGCTGCCTATTTTCTTCGAGTAGATGAAGTTGTTAACTCACTCAAAAGTCTAGGTGAAGACATTGAAGAAAAAACAATTGTCCAAAAGGTGTTGAGATCACTTCCAGAGTGTTTTGACTCCAAAGTCAGTGCCATAGAAGAATTAAAAGACTTATAGACACCTTGTTAATAGATGAACTTCATGGAATTCTCATTGCATATGAAATGAGGAAAGGTATCTCAAATCCTAAAGAAGCTGCGTTCAAAGCCTCAAAAGCATCAAAAGGGAAAAATTGTAATTGTAGCAGTGATGATTCCGATGTTGAAACAGAATTAGTGCAATTTGTGAAAAAGCGAAAGGATCCAAACTGAGAGGTAAGTATCCTTTCATTTGTTTTAAATGTGGTAAAATAAAACATTATGCTGCATAATGTCCTTTTAAGGATGAAAGTGATGATGAAAATGATTCAAAAAGAAAGTATTCAAAAAGAAGGGATACCAAACAAAAAGAATTTCTTCTCCAAGCAAGATAAAGATGAATTTAAGATAAAGAAGAATAGTTCAATCAAAAAGACTTTCCTTCTCAAAAAGGATAGTGATGATTCTGATGAGGAAGATGACTATGTTGGAAGTAGTGAAGTATTATTCATGGAATTCGCAAATGACAATGAATCTGAAAGAGAAGAAGAAGGAGATGTGGATGAATTGATGATTAGTGTCTTTGAAGAAAATGAAAAACTAAAAAGGAAAATCATTTCCCTGAAAACTGAAAAAGAAGAAGCAAAAAGGATAGAAGAAACCTTGAACAACAAACTAAAAGAAAAAGAAGAAATGTGTGAGAAACTAGAAACTAAATTTGCCTCTCTAAAAGGGGAATTAAATCAAGTCAATAAAAGTTTGCAAATCTCTCAAACTCTTGACATCATCCTTAATACTCAAAGATCTCAACATGACAAAACTAGGCTTGGCTTCAAAGGTGAATCATCAAGTTTAAAAGAGAATACTAATGAAGAGATTTCAAAAAGCTATGCTAACATCCTTTGCAATTATCCAAAAAAGGAGAAGTTGTTTAATCCAGGACAAAGATCCTTTTACAACACTCCAAAGGATGAAAAGAAGTCTTCTCTGAAAAAGATTGTTATATCAAGCCAAAGCTACCCAAACAGGTATCAAACTATCTTTCTTGGCATTTGTTTCTATTGTAACAATTTTGGTCACCAAGCTAAGCATTGCAAGGCTTATAAAGATGATAGTTCAAGAAGATATGGGAGACCAATTATCAAAACAAGTTGGCTGATTCAAGGAAACAAGGTCAAATCAAGAACTATAATTCATTTGATCCTTTGTCAAAATATAGTCTAGAATGCTCCAAATGTAAAAATCTAGGTCATGAAGCGCAAAACTACCCACTTATACTAAAAGAGAAAGGTTGGAGAAGAAAGAAATCTACTATAGATAAATGTGATCTAGCCCTGTGTGCAAAAAATGAAGAAAACAAGTGGTTTGTAGATAATGGATGTTCTAAGAACATTACTGGTGACCAAAAGAAGCTCATCTCACTAAACAAGAAGGATGGAAATGTAACTTTTAGAAGTGGATCTGCTAAAATTACAGGTAAAGGTACAGTATCCCTCGTAAATGGCAAGGGCAAAGCACAAAATGCACTACTTGTTGAAGTACTCAAGAATAATCTTCTAAGCATCAGCCAAATTTGTGATCAAGGACATTATATCATCTTCAATGACAAGAATTGTGAGATAAGAAAGACTTCTTCAAGAAAACTTATGGGAAAAGAAGTAAGAACATTAGACAATGTATATATCCTTAGTGAAATTCAAGAAGAAAAATGCTACATAAGTCAAGAAGATGAAAGTTGATTATGGCACAAACGGTTAGGACATTTGAATTTTGACAATGTGGTGAAGATTAGCGAATCACAAGCAGTAAGAGACATTCCTATAATTTCAAAACCTGAAAAGGTTATTTGTGCTCCATGTCAACATGGAAAGCAGCAAGGACCAGTTTCAAAACCAAGGAATCCTCTACATCCAAGCCTTTGGAGATCATTCACGCAAATCTATGTGGACCTACTAGAACTCCAGCTCTACAAGGAGAAATGTACTTTGTTCTATTTATAGATGATTATACTAGAATGATGTGGGTATTTTTCATAAGGTTTAAATTAGAAGCATTTGAATGTTTTAAGAATTTTAAAGCCCTTGTCGAAAATGAAAAAGAATAAAAAATCAAGTGTCTTAGAACAGATAGAGGTGGAGAATTTACTTCAAGAGAATTCAATGAATTCTATGAAGCATATGGAATAAAAAGGGAACTTTCTGTTGCTAGAACTCCACAACAAAATAGAGTGGTTGAAAGAAAAAATAGATTTGTACAAGAGACTGCAAGAACAATGTTGCTTGCAACTGATTTACATCCTAAATTTTGGAGAGAAGTAGTTGGGGCAGCAATATATACCATGAAAAGAGCTCAGCTTTGAATAAATAGTGACAAACCCCATATGAATTATGGAAAGGAAGACCTACTATTTTAGAATATTTGGGAGCAAATGCTTTATGAGAATTAATGATGATTTTCTTAGAAAATTTGACTCTTAAGTTGATGAAGGAATATTTCTTACGTATTTCACTAGAAGCAAAGCCTACAAATGCTACAACAACCAACTATGAAAAGTAGTTGAAATCATTGATGTAAAGATCGATGAAGTCCTCCTTAAAAAGGAAGTCGAAATTAGTGAAGAAGATTTTGTTCTTAAAGAATTTGAAGATGATTCTACAAAATAAGAAATGGAGCAAGAAAGTCAAAATGAATCTTCTTAAACTCCATCAAGAGTAAAATTTGTTCAAAAGCATCATCCGGAAGAACAAATAATTGGTGATGTAGATGATGGAATACCACCCAAAGAAGGATGACAAATACACCAAAAAAGAGTGATATTGCCCTACTATCTATGATAGAACCAGAAAAATTTTCCCAAGCTCATATCCTCATCGAATAAAAGCTATGGAAGAAGAAATGTATCAAATCGAAAAGGATGAAACATGGGAGCTAGTGCCTCGTGCAAAGGATAAAAATATTATTGGAACCAAGTGGGTGCTCAAAAACAAAATGAATGAAGATGGACAGATCAATAGAAATAAAGCAAGGTTGGTATGCAAAGGATATTCACAAGTTGAAGGAATTGACTTTGAAGAAAGCTTTGCCCCTGTAGTTCAATTGGAAGCTATAAGAATGTTCTTGCCATCTGCTTGTTCAAAAGGTTTCAAAGTTTATCAATGGAAGTGAAATCAACCTTTCTAAATGATGAACTAAAGGAAGAAGTTTACATGGAACAACCAAAAGGATTCAATTTAGCTGAAGGAAAAGATTTTGTTTGCAAATTAAAGAAGGCCTTGTATGGACTAAAAAAAGCTCCAAGAGCTTGGTACGCTAAACTTAATCATTATCTTCAACAACAAGGCTTCAAAAGAGGAGTAGTTGGAAGCAACCTTTACATGAAGATAGATAAAAATGGCTTATTGATCACACTTGTGTATGTTGATGACCTGATATTTGCCAGCAACAATGATGAGATGCGTCTTGAATTTGCCCAAAATATGTCTAAGGATTTTGAGATGTCAATGATTAGTGAACTATCCTACTTTCTTGGACTTCAAATAACTCAAACTAAAGCAAGGATGTTCATATCACAAAAAAAATATCTGAGAGACATGCTCAAACGATTTGGGATGGAAGAATGTGCTATTATGAGCACACCTATGACTACAAGTTGCAAGTTGAGTAAAGATGATGAATCACCTTCAGTAGATGCTACTCTTTACAGATCAATGATTGGAACACTTCTATATTTGACAGCTTGGCGACATGACATTATGCAAGCAGTAGGAATGGTGGCAAGATTTCAATCAGCTCCCAAAGAATCCCATTTCATGGCAGTAAAAAGAATTCTCAAATATCTGAAAGGAACTCCTGATTATGGACTATGGTATCCTAAGAGCACCACACTTACCTTAACAACATATACTGATGTAGATTGGGTAGGAAGCGTAGATGATAGAAAAAGTACTAGTGGGAATGCATTCTTCATGGGAGATTGTCTTGTATCTTGGCTTAGCAAAAATCAATCATCAATATCTCTTTCCACAACTGAAGCAGAATACATAGCTGCTGCAGATTGTTGTACACAAATCTTATGGATGAAGGAAGCTTTGAAAGATGTCAATATAGAAACCAATCAACCTATCATCATCTACTGTGATAACACCAGTGCCATCAGCCTTTCAAAAAATCTAGTTTTGCATTCAAAAATAAAACATATTCCAATCAAGTTCCATTTCATCCGAGAACAGGTCATTGAATAGAATGTCAAAATGGAATATGTCAACACCAAAGAACAAATTGTAGATATCTTTACAAAACCCCTACCACGAGAAGCATTTGAATACCTTCCCCAAAAGATAATCGTCATCTCTCTTGCATTCCATTAGAACTATCTTATTCGAGAAAAAGGGGAAGCAGCATCACAAGGGAAGTAGCATGACAAGGGAAGCAACTTGACAAGGGGAGCACTATATGAATTCTCCACTGATGTGAAAGGGGGAGAGAATGTTGAAAAGAAGAGAATATTGCAATCAATGACAAAGGGGGAGATTGTTGGACAAAGTTGTCGTTGATGTCAATATAATGATGTCATTATTGTAGATGACGAAACCCTAAATATAACCCTAATGGAAACCCTAAATCTAACCCTAACGTTGTTGTTACGCTAATTCTAAATAAATTTATTAAAAAGAAAACTAAGTTTATAAACCCTAAACATAATCCTATATGCGTACTATAAACACCTCAAAAGTTTTTTTAATGTATTGTCATACAATAAAAAAAAAACTTAACAAATAAAATAAAAACGCATTAAATATTACAAGTGATGTATGTAATGACAGACCAGGCATTATACAAAATTCATTGGGCAGGAATTACAAGATTTGTTTGATACATATTACAAACAATACGTTTGGCATAACACGCATACGCTCAGGTCTAACAAGACGTGTCTCCTCAAAACGTGATGATAGCTCCTCGAAATCATATGACGGCTTTTACAAAAACAATGCGATGTGTCTATAACGACTCAAATCATTCAGTGAAACGCGGGTTTTCAGCACCACAGAACACATATGCGTATTACCGTTCCATTTCATCCTGTCGGTGATCATCGAGGTCATTTCCGTTGTGGTTTTTGTGATCGCATTTGAATAATAACGTTGTCGGACGCTATTCTTGAACAACTTCCGCTGGGCAGATTGTTGGAGGAGGATGAACGGAGAGCCATGGGAGTTGAGCTAATTAAGATTACAAGCATCTTACTGGTGATTGAATTCTGTGGTGTTGAACTGTGAACGGTGGCTACTACTGCAGACTTGTGACAAACCCTTCTACTTTGCAGATATATATATAATTTCATCTCCCTACGGATTTATAGAGTTAAAGGTCAAAACCTGTGTGGCATCTCCCTGCGGATTTGTGGAAGTTTAACTGTGGTAATCATACTCAGGCTCGTAGACTTGTGAAAATATCCTTTTGCAAACGTGTGGAATAATATATTCAAAGCTTGCAGACCTGTGAAGAAGTACAGTGGATATCTTGCAAACCTATGGAGAAATAAAGTGGCACGTTTTGCAGACTTGTGAAGGCTCATTGAAAACATTATAACAAATTTACAGTGACAGACTTCTGGATACATCCATTGCAAACTTAAGAGAATACTCTTGGATTTAAAGAAATAACTCGAAGATAAATTACTAAGTAACCTTGATTGAACACAGTTGCATCTTTTGTTATACTCGCAGACAATATTGAGGTGGTCTGGTTACCTTCTTTTTACTATTGAAACCTAGTGGATTGGCGTCCTATATCTGTCAAGTTGGTGCTTGACTGAGAGGATTGGTGTCCTCACCAAGATTGGATTCTTGGGAAAATGCTCAAGGTTGGAGCCTTGAAATATTTTTACAAGTTGGAGCTTGTCATCATTGTATCAGAGGATTGGTGTCCTCAACACTTTTATTAATAAAAAAAATATTTATTTTGTTTCATATCTTCTGGTTGATAAATTGTGAAAAAGATTCGCTGGTACTAGTAACAATTGTAAAAGAAGCATTGATGCATTGATCCACCCCCCTTAGTATTTCCAACAGAGATTATAAAAGGAAATTGATGGGGCTTTTGGAGAATACATCAATGAGAGATCAAAACACGGATTTGTAGGCACAGTGATAGCATGAGCACACCAGCAAATTTAGATAACCAGTGTTTAGAGACATGATTGCGGGATAGATCCATCACAACGATTTCTAGAGTTTATTGGAGATCGATTTTTCTATAGAGCAGCGAAGTTTCCCAGAGGTGTGAGTTGCTTCAAAGAGGTCGAGTTGTTGGAGCAAGGAGATAATTTGCAAAAGTGATCAATTTTCACAGGGAAGCTGAGCTTGCTAGTTAAAGTTGAGTTCCAGGAAGGCCGAGTTGATTTTCCCAGTAGTTCGAGTTTGCTAGAGAGGGGTCGAGATTCAAGGCTGCACATGTGACTGATTCAATAGCTAGAGAGAGGTTGAATTGGATCAAACAAGTAGATTTGCTTCCAGGGACCCAAATCGACTTGCAGAACTGACTAGAATAATTTTTGGGAGGTTTGTTGATGAATCTAGGGAAATTAGAGTTAATGTGATTCTTCTTAGCATGATAACTATTTGTGAGGTATTTTAACTTTTTCTTATTAGCACAATCTTCTCTTGATATCATTAGTGTGTGTATTTCTTACTTCATCAAACAGTTACCAAAATAAAAGAGACAAGAACACAAGATGTTGGCTTTCTACCATGGCCAAAACCTCTCCCTCTTGGAGAGGAAAACCCGCACAAAACTCTTCTTATAGAGATACCAATTGATGAATACCAAGACCATGACCCTTGACCTACTAGGCCACTCCAAGACCAAGACACCAATCCTCTTCTTCGTCATAGCTGAGATTATCATCACTGCTACAAAATTATCATTGTTGTTGCACTCACTAAGACCATCATCACTTGGCGAGGAATGTGCTCTAGCAATGCTTCACTATAGAAGTGTCACACTGATCCTTTGCATCGGTCCTCTGTGCTAATGCTTGAACTGCTGCCCCACATCCACTGCACTGCTGCTTCTTGTACTCCTGCCCATGACACTACCACTGCCACTACTACATTTGTATTGCAACTCCCTCTCAACATGTTGCATCATGCTGCCCATAGCACTGCCATTGCTAACTACTGCATTGCAACTCAGTTACCGGGAAGTAAGTAACTAACTTCACCCAACCACTGACATCCTGGTCAGTCTGGAAGCCTCGTGATGTTGACGCCATCTTTGCTACTATCATGTGCTCCCTCTGCTGCCATTGCACTGCTACAACCTCTTCTGCTCCTCTCGCACTATTGCAACCTCCACTGCGCTGCTACAAACTTCTGCACTCTAGCACTGCCATGTCGCTCCATCACACCTAGTTTCATCCAACACCTGTCATTATGCTACTGTCTTTAAGGGCTCTCGTAGCCATATGTGATCCAAGAGTTTGCGCACCTCAAGGATCCTGCCCCTACATGTAGTCCTCTCGACTGCAACTCCAGATCACCCCACCTCTTCTCTAGAGGTGCATGAGCACTCATGGCAGAATCATCATCAGTCTCGACATCCTTCTTTGCCTTTGCCTTTGAGTTGGAAGCTTTTCCCTCGCCTTTCTTCCTGGGGCACTGAGAGGCATAATATCCTAGCTCCGCACAGTTCAAGCACTTTACCTTGGAGATGTCTTTCTTCTTCCTCTTCTGTCCTGCTGATGCGAGAGCTGCATCCTCTTCCTCCTCCTTCTTGATTCGAACTCCCTTACCGCTACTCCCTACTGTTAAGTTATGGTATGTTCTATGCTTATAACAGTTTACTTCTTTTCCTTATTATATTCCATCGATTAGCAATCACATGTACATAAAGTAAAGTGCAGATAGAACATTAAACGATCGACAGAAAACAAGTCAAGACAAGAGACATAAGATGTGGCGGCTAGCCAGGGACAAACCCCACAATGTGTGGGGAAACCCTTTGATCAAATCTTCTTTTATCTTCAATAATTCAGCAGAGAGAAATAGTACAATAAATCTGATTCATATCAGCAGTAGCAAACCCTAGATCAGTAGCATCAGCATTAGCGGCTTCATTATCAAACTAGGGCAGACGATATCTTGCAAACCGTTCGTCGGATTGACTTCATTCCACCACCAAAAGTTTCGGCTTCCAGAGGAGGTTCAGATGAACCTACAGCGCAGTTCAGATGAGGAGATCTTCTAGGCCACGCAAGTCAATCTTTACTTCTGCAGTTGCAGCTTCAGTTTCAGCAGTTTCCGGCTTCAAACTAGGGCAGTCGATATCTTGCAAACCGTTCGTCGGATTGACTTCATTCCACCACCAAAAGTTGCGGCTTTCAAAGGAGGTTCAGATGAACCTACAGTGCAGTTCCAAAGAGGAGATCTTCTAGGCCACGCAAGTCAATCTTTACTTTTGCAGTTGTAGCTTCAGTTTCAGCAGTTTCCGGCTTCAAACTAGGGCAGTCAATATCTTGCAAACCGTTCGTCGGATTGACTTCATTCCACCACCAAACGTTGCGGCTTTCAAAGGAGGTTCAGATGAACCTACAGCGCAGTTCCAAAGAGGAGATCTTCTAGGCCACGCAAGTCAATCTTTACTTCTGCAGTTGCAGCTTCAAATTCAACAGCTTCCGGCTTCACATGTGTGAGAGAGAGAGACCCATTTCAGCGCAGTAGAGAAGAGACTCATATCTGCGCAGTAGAGAGAGAGAGATGTGATGAGATGAGTGAGTCTAAATGAGGAAAAGTCCTCTTATATTTATACACAACGTTGGTGGGTGAATAGATGCGACTGTTGGGCTTCTGAGCCTAAATGAGTTGTAGGTCGGCTTGATAATAATTCCATAATCAAAATAAATTCATATCTCCATGAATACTTATCGGAATTGGATGATCTTTATATCAATCCTACACCTCTCGACGAGAGGAATCTAATAAAAATATTATTAGCCATGAATAAGATGACCCACATGAATTTTTGCCCTGGTTGCCAATTTTAACACTCCCTCTCAACCATGGAGAACTTCATCTGCAATTTGTCTATCGGTCGTTACTATTCATCCATCAAATGCACTGCCTTGTACAGCCTGACCCTTGCCCTGCTCTGCTCTATTTTGCCTGTTCTGCTTTGTCTTGTTCTGCCCTGCACTGATCTGTACTATTTTGTTCTGTTCTGCTCTGCTCTTGCATTGTTCTGTTCTACTCTGCTTTTGTCTGAATTATGAAGAAGAAGAAATGATCGAGGATGTATCATACTAACTCAAAGTCAGTCTCAGAGTATGTACCACTGGTCCCAGACCAGTCTCAACCAACCCAAAGTCAGCGTCATAGTGAGTACAACTCCAATCGTCCCAGACCAATATCATCCTCCACTGACTCAAAGTCAGTCTCAGAGTATGTACCACTGATCCCAGACCAGTCTCAACCGACCCGAAGTCAGCGTCATAGTATGGTACAACTCCTACCACTGGTCCTAGACTAGTGTCATTGATCCCAGATCAATGGAGGTCATCCTAGCGTAGGGAGTACGATAGATACAACGATGCGTCCATCGGTACTACTATGGTCCCTAACTTCATTTCCCCGCTCATTGATCAGATGAGAGGTACTTCCCATGAGTCCCAGACTGCATGGGTAGGATGCCTCGACAGGAGAACTAATCAATCCTGTCCTCACAGGAGAACACATCAATCCTGCTACAATCGCCATGGAGAACACATCAATCCAGGCCGCCATGGAGAACACATCAATCCAAGCCTCACAGGAGAACACATCAATCCTTCTACAATCGCCATGGAGAACACATCAATCCAGGCCTCATAGGAGAACACACCAATCCTGCTACAATCGCCATGGAGAACACATCAATCCAGGCCTCACAGGAGAACACATCAATCCTGCTACAATCACCATGGAGAACACATCAATCCAGGCCTCACAGGAGAACTAATCATCCTGCTACACAGGAGAGCGAATCATCCTGTCCCACAAGAGAGCGAATCATCTTGTTCCACAAGAGAGCGAATCATCTTGTTCCAGTGCGCACCACCAGGGGAGGGTGAGTCACCCTGTGGTCGTATGTTGCTCCAGTAAGAACCACAAGCCCTCAGAGCTCCCAGAGCTCAATGTATGCAACATGCAGGACCCTTGTACAAGGGTTTCTTGATGACTCCAAGTCGTTTAGGAAAATCACAAATTAGATCTTTCCTCAGGGCTTTGACAAGGTGTATCAACCTGTACATCATCTTAATGCGATGGAGCCTCCTTGCTCATCAACTTACCATATCCCAGATGATGTCTATCTGCTGGAGCAATCGACGAATACGGGATTCCTCAATAATCGAATCCCACCTTTGGTTGTTATAGAGAATCACAATGGTATCCAATGTAAATCAAAACAACTCACTGAAGAGCTTCCGCAACCAGACTGCCTCACACAAGGTCATGCTAGCAATAGTATATCCTGCTTCAGCGGTGCTCAAAGTCACCAACTTCTGCTTCTTTCTCATCCAGGATATCGAAGCAGATCCCAAGGTGAAACAGCACTCGGAAGTGCTCTTACGGTCCACCACACTGCCTGCCCAATCAGCATCATTATATCCAAGTAGTCTCACATCTTCGACAGTGTATCTTAACCCATTGTGCCATGAAGATATCTCAGAAGATTCTTGGCATCAATCCAGTGAGGCTCAACCAAATATGAGCTCACAATGCTAACTGCAAAACATATGTTCGGATGGAGGTTCACCAAGAACATCAATGCGAATGAGTTTATGAAACTCAGAGGCATTTCCCAAATCTGGTCCAACATCACTACCATATAACTTTTAAAAGTTAAGATCCTCGAGGTAGTCACAGGCTTGCAGTTCATCATACCAAATCTTTCCAATATCTTTACCACATATTTTCCTTGAGATAGGAAAATTTCCCTTGGCTTCTGCCACACTTCAAGTCCTTGGTCCTTCATTTCAAATTCAGAAGCCATCTCCCTCTTACATTTGTGAATGATAGGGTTTGCACCTGTAGAAAGAGGTCATCCACATGCAACACCAGTATGATAGGCTTTTCATCTTCAACCTTAAAGTAAAGGTTAGGATCGGCTTCACTCCTAGTGAATCCCAGCTTCATCAAGTAGCTATCGATCCTCTCATACCATGCTCGGGGTGCTTGCTTCAGCCCATAGAGAGCTTTCTTCAACCTGCATACATGAGATTTTCGATCATAAATCTCAAATCCTTCGGGTTGCTCCACGTAGACCTCTTCTTTGATCGAGCCATGCAAGAACGCAGTCTTGACATCCATCTGATGTAGGTTCCATCCTTGTGAAGCGGCAAGGGCTATGATCGAGCGGATGGTCGTATATCTGGCAACAGGTACAAATATCTCATCATAGTCTGTACCTTCCTTTTGGGAGAAACCTCGAGCAACAAAAAGAGCCTTATACTTTTCCGTGCTTCCATCTGCTGCATGCTTTATCTTGTAAAGCCATTTGGAATTAACAACAGTCTTGTCCTGGGGTCTGGGAACTACTTCCCAAACATCATTCTTTATGATAGACTCATATTCTTCGGTCATAGCATCCTTCCATACTTGATGCTTGACGGCATCTGAGAATGACGAAGGCTCATTTTGTATGATCGTGCTCATGATGGTCAGGTATCCCTGATACTTGTTAAGTTTCTTAATTTGACGGAAGGTTCCTCAGGGTGCAGCATGTCCTTCAAAATCATCAAGTATCCCCCTAAGCCATGAAGGCCTCTTCCTAGAAGAGGAAGGCTCATGTGGATGAGAATCAATCAGATCCATGGGTTCTTCTACATCAGGCATTGATTCATCATCCTTTTCTTTCAGTTCCCTGGTGTCGGCTTCTTGAGAGCTCCTCAAAGTCAGCAGATTGTCCACCTTGCTGAGAGCCATATCTTTGTCAAAGGTGACATCATGACTAATCATGACTTCCCTTTGACCGGTGGTGAACATTTCTTCAGGAGTTTAGGAACCCAATGCTCGATGAGGGCATCGATTTTGTACATATACAGCGGTGATTGTAGTTTTAGCCCATAGAAACTTTGGAAGTCTTTGATCATGTAGCATGGCCCAGACAGCTTCCATCATCATGTGGTTCTTCCTTCCCACCACACCATTCTGCTCAGGAGTATGTGGTGTAGTCTCCCTCTTAATGCCAACCTCAAGTATGCCTGAGTAAACTAATTGCAATATATCGGAGGTCTTGTTTTGGCTTGAGGGGAATGGTCCCCTTTTTGAGCTTTCCTTTGGCACATCCCGGACATACACCTTCTTTCTCTACTTGGAATTCGGGCATCCCTGTTACCATCTGTCTTACATTGGGTAGAGCTTTGTAATGAAGGTGGGAAAACCTCCGATGCCAAAGTTCGGACTAAAGAGTTTTGTCACAAGACATGACACCTAGCGGACTTCCATCGACCTGATATAATGAATCAACACTAAACCCAAGAGTAAAGGTATCTTTATCATTATTTTTCCATATACATACCTTGCCATTGCTGAAGGTTACCTTGTAGCCTCTGTCTTCCATTGCCAAGATGGACACTAGGTTCCTTTTGAGGTCAGGTGCATTTAATACCCTAGACTTTCTAGCCTTCCTGAATGGTTGTCCTCTTCCTCGATCTCCAGCTCTCCTCTTACCTTTGTTGTTGAATTTGTCATTCCTTTGATTTGCCATCAGAGGGATTTTGATCATCGTCCCGATGTGAGTCCTTTCTTCTCTTTGCATGAGAAGAAAAGGCAGCAGGAGGACCTTTAGGCATGGGCATTTCTTGCACTTCTACCCTTGTTTGTTCTTGAATGCATCTAGCCATTAATTCCTCGAAACTAGGAATTACATTATTGTTCAGAAGAGTAGTCCTGAACACATACCATTCAGATGGTAATCCTCCGAGAGTTGTGAGTGCCATTTCTCTGTCAGTAATGGTTTCTTAAGAAGTATGCTTGCATACTTTCATCTTTACCCTTCTTGATTTCCCTCAACTTATTTCTAAGAAACAAAACTTGATTTGCATCATTAACTTTAAATAAACTCACCAGTGTGTCGTAGATTTATTTGGAGGTGTCCAGTTCAGAGATGTAGGCCACCAAGCACTTGTCGATAGAGTCCCGGATGATCTTCTTTGTTTTGACTTCTCCATTTTTCCATTTGTTCCAGGCAGCAGCAGATGCATTTGATGAAGGCTCAACAATATTGCCTCTTACATGGTCCAGCACTCCTTGATCTTCAGGGGTTAGATCGATAGACATCTTCCATCCGTGATAGTCAGCTTTCTCACGGAGCTTGTCTTCAGCAGGAAAGAGTGTTGAGGACCCCATAGTTCTTTTAGGATAGCCTTGCCAATCTTCTCTTCAATGATTGCTCTTGCTCTTGCTCGGACTTTGTCTTCACCTCAGCTCTGATACCATGTTAAGTTATGGTATGTTCTATGCTTATAACAGTTTACTTCTTTTCCTTATTATATTCCACCGATTAGCAATCACATGTACATAAAGTAAAGTGCAGATAGAACATTAAACGATTGATAGAAAACAAGCCAAGACAAGAGACACAAGATGTGGCGGCTAGCCAGGGACAAACCCCACAATGTGTGGGGAAACCCTTTGATCAAATCTTCTTTTATCTTCAATAATTCAGCAGAGAGAAATAGTACAATAAATCTGATTCATATCAGCAGTAGCAAACCCTAGATCAGTAGCATCAACATTAGCGGCTTCATTATCAAACTAGGGCAGATGATATCTTGCAAACCGTTCGTCGGATTGACTTCATTCCACCACCAAAAGTTTCGGCTTCCAGAGGAGGTTCAGATGAACCTACAACGCAGTGCAGATGAGGAGATCTTCTAGGCCACGCAAGTCAATCTTTACTTCTGCAGTTGCAGCTTCAGTTTCAGCAGTTTCCGGCTTCAAACTAGGGCAGTCGATATCTTGCAAACCGTTCGTCGGATTGACTTCATTCCACCACCAAAAGTTGCGGCTTTTAAAGGAGGTTCAGATGAACCTACAGTGCAGTTCCAAAGAGGAGATCTTCTAGGCCACGCAAGTCAATCTTTACTTCTGCAGTTGCAGCTTCAGTTTCAGCAGTTTCCGGCTTCAAACTAGGGCAGTTGATATCTTGCAAACCGTTCGTCGGATTGACTTCATTCCACCACCAAAAGTTGCGGCTTTCAAAGGAGGTTCAGATGAACCTACAACGCAGTTCCAAAGAGGAGATCTTCTAGGCCACGCAAGTCAATCTTTACTTCTGCAGTTGCAGCTTCAAATTCAACAGCTTCCGGCTTCACATGTGTGAGAGAAAGAGAGCCATTTCAACGCAGTAGAGAAGAGACTCATATCTGCGCAGTAGAGAGAGAGAGATGTGATGAGATGAGTGAGTCTAAATGAGGAAAAATCCTCTTATATTTATACACAACGTTGGTGGGTGAATAGATGCGACTGTTGGGCTTCTGAGCCTACATGAGTTGTAGGTCGGCTTGATAATAATTCCATAATCAAAATAAATTCATATCTCCATGAATACTTATCGGAATTGGATGATCTTTATATCAATCCTACACCTCTCGACGAGAGGAATCTAATAAAAATATTATTAGCCATGAATAAGATGACCCACATGAAGTTTTGCCCTGGTTGCCAATTTTAACAATTACCTTAGTCAATCCCTTGAGCTCTTCCTCTCAAAGAGTTGCCCATATCTGCCCAAAATGCTTTGGACAAATTCCCCACTCCTTGGAGACTGCATTCAGAGCAGTCGTGACCATGAACTCTGGATTCGGTGTAAACCCCATAGAAGTAAGCTGGTAGCGAATCCCTTGCAACTTGAGAAGGAAGGGATCTACCTCCTCCCCTTTTTGCATCGGGTATGACCTCAGTTGATTCTCCAATAATGTCTTCTGTTGCACGGAAAAGCCCTAGTATAAGGTGGTCATGGTCTCCCACATCTCCCTTGTTGTCTTCTCTGCAATATGTGGTATTACATGATCCTTGAACTTGTCTAGGATCATGCATTTCGGCTTCGTCTAGGCCTCCTCATACTTCTCATTAGCATTAGGGTCAACTGGGACAGCTACTGTTTTCAAGGCATAGTCCTTGATGCGATGTTTATCCACAATTGCCAGGAATCTGGCATTCCAGATGACAAAATTGGAAGCCTTGTCCAATCTGTCTTGATTCCTCAATCTGTTCACTGTCATCTCTGCTCCTCTTCTCTAGACTCCCTCTGAGTCCTGATTTCCATCTCGAAAATCCTTCGGCCAATCGTCGAATCACTCCTCTCCTATCCTCCTTTGTCGCTGCAACCCGGATCTATATTTCTTGGCTAGAAATCTGTCGACGTAGTGCTTGCCTCTACCTTGGTTGAGTCTCCTTAGACATTGTTCTTCACCGACAGAAACAGTGTCCCATCGCTCCTCAAATCAAAATCTGTACAGCTCCCTTAGCTCTGGCAACTCGAAGAATCTGAGCCCTTTAGGCTCTATGCAATCACTGCGTGGGTTGAATCTGCTCCTCCCATTCAACTGTGTCAATCCTTCTTGGCTCAGAAAGATGACGTGGCTCTGCGTGAGCCTGATCTGCCCTCCTCTGCCTTTGCGTTAGCCCTTCTACTAGCTCAGAGTGCAGACGCAGGCACTGCGTGAGCCTCTGCGTCACTCTATCTACACTGCGTCACTCCTCTTGCCTCTTCATCTTTGGAACAATGTTGTCTCTCAGGACAACTGCTTCTCTGCTACAAATTCTTAGATTTTCTCGGTTGGTGTCTTCAGTCGCCTATGATCTGCAATCCCTCTGATACCATGTGAAAATTCCTGAATCTAACACATCAGAAACCCCTACTGCAATTACTGGTTTACAATCTCCTACTTGTTCTTTACATTAACAAGTTATTTAATTGCATAAACATCGAAGTAAACATTATTGCAACCTTCACAAATATACAAATCATGTAGTGAAATAAACTGAGACAATAACACAAGGGACACCGTTATTTTTGGACAATTGTCCCCAGAAAAACCCAATTCAGGAAAACCGGTGCAGCATATAGAGGGTTTATATTATTAAGTAGTTTCGTGAAAACAACTAGGGTGCCAGAAATAGCTCACCCAACAGAGAATATCCTTGGCAGTAGCACCTCTATCCGGAGACGGATATTCCGGCAAATCAGCAATCAAATGATCAAACCCCATAGTGACTCTGGTTGTTCCTTATGCTGGACAACGAAAGCTGCTCCAAGCATTGCTCTGGAACTACATCATTCCTCCATGAGCTGCGTCACCCTCTCCGGCTCAGAATCTATTGATTTGCTCTCAGTCTACCCCACAAAATCTCCCCAATGCTGCCTCTGAGGCCCAGCGTCAGCCTCTACAGCTTCTACGTCACATGCATCAGCCTTTTGCGTCCTTTGCGTCAACTCTTCGACCTCTGCATCAACGCTTCTAGGGCCTGCGCTATCTCTCCCGGCACTGCCCTGCCTCTCTGCTATGTACTCTTCAGCCTCAGATTAATCCTTCCATGATGCCACGATGCATCTTATTGTCATGGCCATATCAAAAGATTGAGGAGCTTATGATAAGACCCTTTTGTGACGGATACCATTTCAATCATAGTAGAGATTTGTTACTCCTTTCATTGGCCCTTTTCTTCAGCTTCCTTCATCTTTCCGACGATATGAGCTTTCTTTTCATAATCTTTCTATAGCATTGAATCTTAGCTATATTGTTTTGTCTTGTTTTGAGGACCAAACTTCCCTTCCCTTTCCTTTCTTCAAATGTTTGAGCCTTTTAACCTTCACACTTTTGCTCTCAACTTACCTTTTTTCTATCTAGCATAGAGACCACAAGTTGAATGAGGTAAATTTCTTGTCATTTGTTACCTTGCTTATCAATTAGAACAATGATGATTATCTTCTTATCATTTCTCCCAGATCTCCCAATTGAGATCTCATGAAGATATTCCTTCATTCTTTGATACCTTCAATTTTGCGTAAGATCATGTCTAAGTGATATGACCTTCTTTACTGCATTTTCAGAGAATATATCTTCTAGTATTTCATATATCTCTTTTATGTCTTCTCTCCTGCTACATAGGGATGCAAGGACTTTTGACTGATTTCATAAGAATCCTATGAGTCCCTTGATCCTTTTACATGCATTCAAACAATGCTTGATCTTTACAGACTTTTCAATGACTTCTCTTTCGGGGATTATACCTATCCCCCTTTCTTATGCAAGGAATTTTGATGACCCAACCAATTTATCAATCTCCTTGCAAACACAAAGTCATTTAACCAAACTTGAGTATAGAATTAAATATACTTACTTGACAAGTGAATATGAACTCTTCTACTTGATCACTTTGATTATGGTTGAAGAAGATGTATTAGAGCTTCCTCTTGGATGATCTTCCCTCATATGGAAAGCCCTTCTTCAATAGAAGAGGTTGCTCCTTTTGATGAGGATGATTTGTTGCTTCCTCGGATGATCTTCTTGTAGGGCAAGGAGATGATCCTTCCTTGAAGATGACCATGCCTTCTTGCCTTCAATATGCTTTTCCTTCTTTTCTAGTGTAGATCAAGACTGCTTCTAGGGTTTTGACTTTCTCCAAGATGATGTGATCTTCGTTTTTGAGGTCCTTCGAGCTATCTTGCTTTGTATACAACTTGATGAGGGTCTTGACGACCTTTTGGTGATGACTATGGAAACAAATCTCTTGTGGTTGTAGACTGTTGCAATTGTAGATCTTGAAATCCTTCAACTTGCTTTGATGCCCTTTTTGAAACTTGATCCTTGAATGTCTCTTTTTCTCCCTTCCTTTGACTGCAGCACCTTAGTTTTGATACCATGTTGATGAATCTAAGGCAATTAGAGTTAATGTGATTCTTCTTAGCATGATAACTA
The DNA here is from genome assembly GCA_031772625.1 of Pinus tabuliformis. Classification (NCBI taxonomy): domain Eukaryota; kingdom Viridiplantae; phylum Streptophyta; class Pinopsida; order Pinales; family Pinaceae; genus Pinus; species Pinus tabuliformis. The sequence continues at coordinate 1,849,580,477 of CM062819.1, forward strand.
TTTGTGAGGTATTTTAACTTTTTCTTATTAGCACAATCTTCTCTTGATATCATTAGTGTGTGTATTTCTTACTTCATCAAATAGTTACCAAAATACAAGAGACAAAAACACAAGATCTTGGCTTTCTGCCATGGCCAAAACCTCTCCTCTTGGAGAGGAAAACCCGCACAAAATTCTTCTTATAGAGATTCCAATTGACAAATACCAATACCATGACCCTTGACCTACTAGGCCACTCCAAAACCACGACACCAATCCTCTTCTTCATCATCGTTGAGATCATCATCACTGCTACAAATTATCACTGCTGTTGCACTAAAGTCATCATTATTGTATCACTGGGATCTTGACACTCTGTTGTACCTTCACCGAGAATATTGCTGCACTTTTGAGATCAGTGCTACTCCTTCATTAATACCTTCACCATGACACTGAGATCATTTCAAGATCCTTCTAAATTTGCTAAGATAGTGAGGCTTCTTCACGATGTTAGTAGGCCGAGATCTTCATTATTACTGCAACACCAAGATGATGACTGCTTTCCTTGCATCGAGATCATGATTGCAAACATACTGAGATTGCCACCACCGAGGAGGATGAGACTGTAACTTTTCTACCATAATTGTTCACGAAATTACAGCGGCATCCGAGAATGACCCTCCCTGTACCCATCCGAAGTCTATACTTATCCGAAATTACAGTGATCTCCAAGTTCTAAACTCATCCGAACTCCTATACCTCTGTCTTCATCCGAAGGTGTAGAGAAGTCCGAGTTTCTATGATCCTGTGGTGACCTCAGCGGGGTATATATAGTTGTTATGCCTCCATAAATAAGCCGACGCAAGTGTGAACCGTTTTGTCTTTTATTAAGCCAACATGATTGTCCTGTTAATTCATATGTAGACCAACATGAATGTGTTTTATATCGTTTTGCTTGCTGCCATCTTCAAGAGGAATGTGCTTGTCTTGGAGGGCTAATCTAGACACTAGGTTGACTTGTATACATTACACATAGGCTCAAGAAGAGCATGACATTAACTCTTTGACATCCTAAGGCTCTCAATGGGAGCCACTACATAAATAGACCTCTTTCTCATGCAACCCATGCAGCAAGGAATAATAATAAATTCATTTTCTTGTTTACAAAAATCATAATTACAATGTCATGAAGACCGAACCTAGTTACACTTTGTTCAACAGGTTTTCTAATTTATGATAAATAGTTGTAATTTCTCCTTCACAGATTTTGTTGAAGAATTAATAAAAATACTCATCTGCAAAACCGGTTTTCCCTTCAGGGTTTTTCCAAGGACAATTTGTCTAAAAATATTGGTGTTCATTATTTGTATGTGTGTTAATTTCTCAATTCCTGTGGTTTATTTATTTTTCTGTGAAGTTGCAGTGTTGTTTAATTCAGTATTTGCCGCAAGTACTTTCTAGAAGACAAATAATTAAGTGATAGGAGAATAATTGTTGGAAAATTGAAAGGGGCGGTATTTAATTTAACTTTTCCTTACTTGACAAATATTTGTGATGTTATATTCTTCTTCTTGTTCATGCTTATGTTCTTATCATCAATTAAATTTCAAAACAATGAAGATCACAACCATACAAAGGTGAACACAAGATATAGGCTCCAAGCCAGGGCAAAACCCCTCCAAGGGGAAAGCCAAGAAAGAACTTCTCTTCTTATAGAATTTAATTCAAAGGAGACTTCCAAGACCAAAAACCTAGACCAGGCTTCCCACGAAGAACTAAGTCAACCAGTGAATCTTTCTTCTTCAATGCAAGATGAAGTCTCCAAGGACAGCGAAACTAGATCTCTTCAAGATGAGGGCTCTTCTAGCCTTTCAAGCTTACCAAAGCAGCTTGCAATACCTCCTACAATTTCGAACCTGAGGTAACTTGCACGTATGACCAGTAGAAGGTAAATTTCAGACTTTTGAAATTTCCTAGGGCTTCTTCCTTGTTTTGTTATCCTTTTCCTTGCCTTTCAAGGCCTTTGCACCCTTCTTCCAACTTCAGATCGAATCCAAGAGATGTATGCTTGAGTGTGTGTCAAATAGTTCGAAGTGCCTCCTTTTTATAGTCTTCCAAGAGGCTCAAATAGCCTTCTCTAGGCCGACTTCTCCTTGGCTAGCCAACTTGGTCTTGAGAGCCTTCTAGACACTTCTAAATTCAAAAATAATTTTCCTTTTCTTGATACAAGTGCCCGAAAGGGTCTTTTACCATGTCACAATAACTCTGACTCATGAATATCCTAGAAGCATTCAATGCATGCTTGACCTAATGCCAAGGTGACTTCAGCATGAAACCCATGCTTTACAAAAATGATTTTCTTTTGATCTTTACATCATTTTCTTTCTTTTTTCGATAGATATATAAGAATTACATTATCACGTGAGGATGTATGTAGGGATATCCACAAGGGAAGGTGAACCACTCACATTATTATCATATAGCATATACTCCGTAGGGGAAGGTGAACCATTAAACCTATGCTCACATGCTGGGGTATGTACTCCATAGGGGAAGGTGAACCACTCACCCTGTGCTCATATAGCTCCAAGAAGTAACCCAGTCCCCAGGAGCTCCCAAAGCTCAATGTCAAACTCAAGAAGGACCCTCATGGGAGGGTCCACGACTCCAAGTGTCTCTCTGAAGGCTATGGCCTTCCCCAAGGGCTTTATGAGGAGTTCAACAACTTGTACATTTGTCCTGATGTCTTGGAGCCTTATTGCTCCCCACTGTACCATATCTCGAATAAAGTGGTACCTGATATTAATATGTTTGGATCAGTCGTGGAATACGAGATTATCTAAAAGGCAAATCCTACTTTGATTATCACAATAAATGATTTTCATATGCAGCACGTGCTCAAATAGCTCACTGAAGAGATTTATCAACCAAATGGCTTCACAACAAGTCATACTAGCTACAATATATTCAGCCTCAGCAGTGCTTAGTGCAACAGATTTTTGTTTCTGACTCATCCATGAAATTGAAGTAGATCCCAAAGAGAAACAACACCCAAATGTGCTTTTTCTATCCACCACACTGCCAGCCCAGTCAGCATCAGTATATCCATGTAGTCTCAGATTCTCGGCAGTGTACCTTAGTCCATGGTTGATAGTACCATGAAGATATCTCAAAAGATTCTTAGCAGCAACCCAATGTATATGATGAGGCTCAACCATAAATTGACTTAATGTATTAACAACAAAGCATATGTTTGGTCGTGTGTTCACCAAGAACATCAAAGCTCCCACAAGTTGTCTATATTCAGTAGGATTTGCCAAATTCGGACCAGCAACACTTCCACATAGCTTTTTGAAATTTAGTTCCATCAGTGTAGTCACTGACTTGCATTCCACCATGCCACATCTCTCTAATAGCTTCACAATATATTTTCCTTGAGAAAGGAAAATCTCACCTGGCTTTTGTCAGATCTCCAAGCCTAGTAAGTAATGCATCAATATTAGGCCCTTCATCTTAAATTCAAAAGCCAAATCCCTCTTACATTGATATATTAGAGTGTTTGCAACAATCAAAGATAGATCATCAACATACAAGACCAAAATAAGTGCACATCCTTCTCAACCTTGAAGTATAAGTTTGGATAAACATAGCTCCTTGTAAATCCCAAGCTCATATGATAGTTATCAACATTCTCATACCAAGCCCTAGTGGCTTGCTTTAACCCATAGAGGGTTTTCTTCAACCTACATACATGTGTCTTCTATCCTGTTCTTCAAACCCCTAAGGTTGTTCCAAGTAGACTTCTTCCTTAAGTGAGCCATGTAAAAATGCAGTCTTGACATCCATTTGATGCAGGCTCCATCCTTGATTTGCAACAAGAGCAATTATGGATCGTATAGTGGTGTATCGAGCAACTGGTGCAAATATCTCATCATAGTCAACTATTTCCTTTTGAGAAAAGCCACAAACCACGAACCTTGCCTTGTATTTTTCAAAACTTCCACCAACTCCATATTTAATCTTGTAGATCCATTTTTAAATGACCACGGGCTTTTCCTTCGGTCTAGGCACCGCTTCTCAGACATTGTTCTTAATGATTGACTCATATTTCTCAGCCATAGCAATTTTCCATACCTGGTGCTTCACACCTTCTTCAAAAGTGCAAGGTTCGGTTTCAATGATAGTACTCATGGCAGCCAAGTATCCTTGATACATGGTGGGCTTCTTACTTTCCCAAAATGTTCCTCTTGGAGCAACATGATTTTCAGCATCTTGAAGTGTATCCCGGAGCCATAGTGGTCTTTTCTTCGAGGTAGAGGGATCACCAGGAGGTGGATCAAGTCGATCCATCGACCCATCAACATCATGCATGAGCTCATCCATCGGAGGTTTTTCTTGTTTTTCAGCAACATCAATATCCTTCCTTGAGAAAGGGAGGTCCCTTGCATTTTCGAGGGTAGTGTCTTCATTAAAAGTAATATCTCTACTCACTTCCACATCCCTTTGACTAAGAACATAAATTCGATATGCCTTTGAATCTCCACTATGTCCAACAAATACACCTTTCTTCTCAGACCAACTTGTTCCTTTTCTCCTTTGGTAAATGAAAATATACAGCACAACCAAAGATTCTAAAATGAGCAACATCAGGTTTCTTACCAGTGAACACTACTTCAAGTGTCTTAAAATCCAAGCTTGTGAAAATTCCTTAAACCCGAAATCCCTACTGTAGCAAACTGACGTTACTTCTCCTACTTGTTAATCCATACAAGCTATTTACTGTGTTCTACGGTAAATATCAAAGTAAATACTATTGTAGCCTTCACTTAATTAAAAATAATACGCCGAAACAAGAAACTGAACAGGAAAAGATACAACACAAGTGACACGGTTATTTTTGGACAAAAAGTCCCCGGAAAAACCAATGCGGGAAAACCGATGCAGCAAATTTGAGGGTTTTTATTATTATGCAATAGTAATTTCTGAATACAATCTATGGATCCCTTGCTGGCTATCCAGTACAAAGAATATCACTTGGCAGAAGAAATTAGTAAGATTACCTCGCTCTACACTACAAGTCTTGGCTGATCCGACCACTGAACCAACGAGCCATCAACTACCTCTACGTTGCCCCTATGCAGTCACTACCTTTAAGGCACTGTCACCTCTCTGCTGGATCGATTTGTTCTCAGGAGCTTCGAATTAAGCCCTCCCGGCTCAAAACGTCAAACCCTCAGCAAAATCTCAAACTTCTGCTTGGAAGGCATTGCAATGCTCTGTGTCACCCTCACTGGGCACTACGCTACCTCCTCAACGTCTTTCTCTGCCTCTCTACTGTGTATTCTTGGCTCTGGAGAAGATTCTCCAGCCAAAACTATCTCTGCCCCTCTTTGTGTGATCACCACGAAATCACTGCGTTGCTCTCTAGCTCAGCAATTCGATCTGACTGATCAACTCTCTGTGTGTCTTCCAAATGACCCTCAAGCCTCCTTAAATAATCTTCTCATTGACATTCAATGGCCCAAATTAGAAGCTAATCAATGGCTAAGATCATTTATGCTTGATCCTCGTCTTCTTCTAGAAGTTACACCCACAGTTAGATTAATACCCATTAATTATTTTAATTTCCTAAGTTTAGACTTACGATCCCATTAAAAATAATTAATTATTTTAATAAAATTGTCTCCGAGTGGAATTTCCCAAAACACTTTCTGGGTTATTTGGAATACATGTGCCCAAGTCTCCCTGCAAAATTCGAGACTTAGAGCACATCCGATGCTACCAAAAATCAACACTCCCTCTTAGCAAGGAATGTGCTCTAGCAATGCCTTCCACTGAAGCATCACCCCAACTTCATAACATTGTCCTCTGCACTGCTGATGTTTGACATGCTATCCACCAACTACTGCGTTGCTGTTGCAACTGTACTGCTTCCATTGTCAACACTGCATCCGTACTACAGCGCCCTCTCAAGTGTTGCATTTGTGTTGTTGCTAGAACTGCCACTGCTAACACTCATCTGCACTACAACTGAAAAACATCCCAAAATATGAACAGGTGTTCAACATAGATGCATCTCAATGCTGAAGATCTCACTGCTACTAGTCCCATCCTATCCCTCTCTAAATCCACTGCGTTGCTCTACTACTGCACTATGCCTCCCTGCATTGCTGCAACTCTGCACTACACTGCTCAGACTTGGCATTCTAGCCTACTGCATTTGTCGCTCCAACACTCCTCTACACCAACTAACATTGGTCCATCTTGTTACTTCTGATCTAGGGTCCTGTAGCAAGGAATCGATCTGAGAGGTGGGCTCCTCAAGGATCCTGCCCATCTGTAGCTCTTTCGAACTATAGCTCTAAATCATCCCACCTCGCTCCTAGAGATATCTCGGTTGTCATGGCAAACTCCTCCTCCTCGATCTTCGCGGGTGCAGCCTTTGGATCGTGCTTCTCATCTTTGTCCTTCTTCCTGAGAGGACATTGTGTTGCGTAGTGACCCATTTCACCACACCTGAAGCATTTGATCTTCAAGACATCCTTCTTCCGCCTCTGCTGCTCCTACTGCCCCTTGGATGCAAGGGTTGCATTCTCTTCCTCCTCCTTGGGCTTCGACCCACTGCTACTGCTTCCGTCAAGCTTACACTTGACTAGATCTCTCCTAGTTCTTCTTGCTTGAGTGTTGCCCACATACTATCCCAGTCTGGCAAAGCTACCCTACCCAAGATGCTTTGGACAAAGACTTGCCACTCTTCTGAGACTGAATTTAGGGCCAGTCTCACCATCTCGGAACCTTGAGGTGTAAACACCACGGCTGCCAACTCGTCCTGGGTCTCCTGAAGCTTCTTGAGGAACGAAACAATGCACTCCCCCTTCTGCATCTGTGCAGATCTTAATTTCTGCTCTAAGTACATCTTCCGCTGCTCGGAAGATCCTTGATACAGCATTGCCAAGGCATCCCGCATCTCCTTAGCAGTCCCTCTACTATCGATGTGACATACCACGTGATCCTTTACTCCATCAAGGATCATCCTCTTGGCCTTCGCCATTTCTCCCTTGTACCTCTTCAGCAGATCTGGATCTGCGGGCTCAACCACCACACTGTCAACATAAGCCTTGAGAAAATGCTCATCTTGAAAGCACGACGTCCTTGCCTTCCAAATCACATAGTTGGATGCCCCATCCAAACTATCTTGATCTCTCAACCCATTGGCTGCCATCTTTGCCACAAAATTGTTGAACTGCTCCTCTCTGTCTCTTACTGCTATTGCTTAGGCAATAAGAAAACAGACTTCTTGGCAGGAAGTCTACCGAGGAAAAATTCCCTCACTGTGCTTCTCCTCTCTTTTCTGACGTCTTTCAGCCCAGCAATTTGCCTACTGAAAACTATGTCCAACCAGCTTTTTCCTCACGCTGAGGCTCTACGCTGCTCCCTTTGGCTTGGTAAGATTCCAATCTAGAAGTCTTTCCTCTCTGTCGACTCACTCAGAGAACTCAGAGAGAGACTTTCCTCGAAAATTCAACCTTCCGGCCTGGACTGCACAATCCCTCTGGGGATTCGAATTGTTTCTTCTTGCAGCGATTCGACCTCCTTCTCTGCTCAGTGCTGGGTTCTCTAGCACTGCTCTTCTTGTTTCACCTACACTCCTCTGATACCATGTGAAAATTCCTTAAACCCGGAATCCCTACTGCAGCAAACTGATGTTACTTCTCCTACTTGTTAGTCCATACAAGTTATTTGTAACGGCCCATCTAAACTAATCCACTATATAAAGTTTTAAACTTTATAATAAAACAGATATGATGAACTTTAAATAATAAATATGATTAAGTTTTATAAATATAAATTTAAACTTTATAAAATATATAAATTAAACTTTATAAAATATATAAATTAAACTTTATAAAATATAAATTAAACTTTATAAAACTAAACTATATAATAAAAATAAAGAAAATCGAAAGAAGCACCCTTATACAAAGGGGACGCTTAAAACCAGCTGGATATTTATAACAGAGCGCATATGACAGCAGGAAAATATCTGAGAGCCGTAAATGCGTGGAAGGCGTGTCAGGACGAGGGAAGGCGGTGGCTGCAGGTAAGAGGGCGGTCACCGCTAGGGCCGCAGATAAAAACCGGAGGTCTGAACCGAGAGAGGGGTAACAACGGAGTTAGAAACCAGGAGGAGGAAATTCAGCAGTGAGAGAGGTCTGCCATTGGAAGAGCTTTAATCTGTCTGAGGTTCTGGGCACGAGGGACAGTGGGCTTCTGTGAGAAGCTCGCTGGATTGAGCAGCCAGTCTCTACTCAGTTAGGCTGGGTGGAATTGGTCTCCCTGGGTAATTGGAGCAAAACAGCAGCAGCATCATCAACTTCACGGGATCAGATAGCAGTTCAGGTAAGTGCAAATCAAATTTTTTTTATGGTTCCTGCTTTCAAGTTTATGATTACTACACATGGTATCGGAGCCTGTCGTTCAAACCCTTCGGGACCTCACAGGCCCTACATAGCTAGAATTTCGTATAAACCTCTGTCTGAGCGTATAAACGGCTGTCTGAGCATCTATCTGAGCGTCTGTCTGACGGCTAGAATTTCAAATCTCTGGTTAAGTGAGCGTGGATGGAACACGTGACCCAATAATAAACCGAAATTGCTGTGAATTTCTATTAATCCGTAATCAATTTAATTAGTTAAAAGGGTAATGTTTCTAACCACGCAGATGCCAAAGCCCCTGGTATCATCAGACCGAAAATTGCAGAACAAAGACATTTTGTACAGGGATTTGCCCTCGATCAGCGGTTTGAGAACCCTTTCCTCGCGGCGGGGGTTGACCTAATATTCTTGAGGATTCGTTTTGGGATTTGGCGTCGACAGCAGGGTTCGAACCTGCGCAGGTGTAGCCCAACCGACCGATTCATATTAAAATATGATTCAAAACTTTTAAAGACCGATATTGATTAAAAAGCGATCTACGATAAATTCGCATATAACTAATAGAAAAATCTGTGCTTTTTGGCTATCCTCTGCTGTTATCGGGTTTTACTTTTGGGAATTTTTTTTGATGTTCATTCTCGTAGTCTTGGTCGTAAATGAGTACTACACATGGACGAGTCCAAACAGTATGTAGGGATATTATGAAACTCAAGTTCGGACAACTTAGAGCATTGTCACCTCAGGTAATGTGATAATATTTTAGAATTGGATGAACTGCGTTTTTAATTGAATACTTTTGAGATTAGAATCCACTTGTTTATACTGTACACCCGATTTTTCTACTTCTATATTATCAGAGTTGAAGCGTATCTGTGAAGTTTTATTGAACCGTTCTCATGATGGTAGTGCTATTTTCAGCAACGAGCAAGTAGCTGTAATTGTTTTCATCAAAGTTATGCATGTACATTACTTGTGCAACATTTTTCCTTACTGGAATTTAGTTCTATTAGGCTAGAAGAATAAATTACCAGTAAACAGAGTTATATTAAAAACAAAGTGTTTCCATCTATCAGACTTGCTTCCATCGAAGGAATCACAAGTATTTATAAAGTTAAAAGACATTAATTGTTTGAGGGTTCCACTGCTTACTTAGGACAAAATAACTGAATTACAGATTATATAAGGATTGAGTTGCTTTACTTAAGGACAAAATAACTGAATTACAGATTACATGGGATATAAGGATCGAGTTGCTGATATGAGAGATTCATGATGAGAGCATGAATCTCTCCTGTAGATTACATAACTCGATTTTGTGGGATCTAATCCATCATACTGCACCAACAAACTTATGCTCTGTCATGTTACTCTATCCACTGCTTAAGACTGTTTGACTGGGACATTGAACGAGCTTTGATGATGACATGGATGTTTTTTTGGCTGCGTTCCATAGGTGGAAAACCATCTCCTTGGCTTTTGCCACATCCCTCAATTTTTAGTTTTGCTGGACCATATCTGGAAATATGATAACCTGCGATTTGGCTATAGAGAGGAAGAGCAGCTGCAGAATATGTCAGTTTCCACAACCACGACACTTTGAACAGTTTTTATAAATAAACATACAAAGATATAGAAAGATGGACATTATTTCCTTGAAACTTTCCACCTGTAACCACTGTAGCTCATATATGGCTTTTATGCACAAATGATAGCATAGGATTGTGAAATGATGGCTATGGTAGGCTTCTAGGAGTAAATATAGGGAAAACTAAGGACGACAAAATGACAAAAAGAACTTATTTTTGAACATCAACAAAAAATCTTGCCGACTCCTTATACTGTTGTCTGTAAGGCCTCTAAATCTTCTTCTAAAGACAGCAAATAATTTCTTGATGTACGCTAACTTCACCAACTTCATCATGATAATTGGCTAAATGATTTTCAATTTTAATTACATTGTTGCCAACAAATTTTGAAGCCACGTATTATACTTCTATGGCATGTTATGTGGGGATCCTTGGATTGGAGCGTAATAAATATTCTTTACATATGGCTGTTCTGAGCTTTCAACAAATAAAACTCTTATATTTCCAAGGATTTCAAGATTCTTATTCAAGGGAGCTTGAGAACATCTCTTGATTCTCTTCCTATAAACTTTCTCTGGATCAACAAATCTTGGAGAAAGCTTCTGGGAGGAACTCCTTGTATAGTATTTATGATGTGAAGTTTCATCTCGCGGACTCACCAGATGAGTGTTTTAGATAAAGATTTAGAGACACTTATCAAGCCTGCCAAAGCATTATCTTCTTGATTTCCAGGAAATGGACTTTTCCCCTGGCAATGAATCCAATTGTCACCACTTGATCTCACACCCTATGTGTAAGGGCTCCACCAGGTGAAAGGACAAATGAGTCACCATTGTCACCTTTGCACCCTCTTCCCCCACTTTTTGAGGAATTGCAATCACCACCAGGTTGGCTTCCCTATTTCTATATATTCTTCAAGTGTATGATGATTGACTTCTTTATAATGGTATAGTTGACAATCCACTTAGTTTATTTTTATTCGAGAAATATTGGTCTATATACATCAACCTATTCAAATGGGATGATAAGTATGACTTGTGTTTATGGGCTGAAAATGATCAGTGATGAAGGTACAATCTCAAGGTTCTGTTGGCTGTTTGGCAGACAGATTTTTACACACATATGGATCTGCTTTCATGAATTGTTTGTGAAATCAATAAGTACGGATTTTGTGTCTTTTATAGATCTGATTTTAACCTTAGCAACCAGTGAATTTATGGCTGTAATGAATCATGAATTTTCAAATTTAGCAAGTGAAAGACAAATGGATAAGTGACATCTTTCTTCAAATATAATTTCCAGTACCAAGAGAAAGACTAAGGGACATATAAATCTGCTCTTGAGTCTTAAAGTATGCTGTTAGAGGGTTCAACTTGCAGTTTTATAGCTTCAAACTCAAGTCTAGGATTTAGGTATGAAAACAGTGTATCTAGACTTCTAGTTCTTAGGGCAGATCTGGAATATGGTGAGTTTCTGTGATTTCCAGATTTGTAGAGCAGAAATAAAATGAGTCTCCTGGGACTGCTAAGTACATCAGTGTTGAATGTGAATAAAAGGATTTCGTTAATGTAGAATTATAAATGTGTATGAATCCTCTATGAATCCTATTGCAGTCAAATAGCGTTTTGCATCAACCATTAAAGTATTATGTGCAATTTATAAAAACTACTTTCCAAAGCATCATTTAGAGAACAAAATTGTACTAATTACATCCTTGGACGGAGCCATTTTTGAACAGAACTGGTTCTCGAAATCATAAATCACATTTTATCCTAATTTATTTTTTCCTCCGTTTAAATCCAATCTACTTTTATGATACACTGATGAACTGTGTCTCTTCTAGATTTTAATCAGGACATGTCTATGGTAAATTTTACGGCTAAAGGTCAAACTAATATGGAAACAAAACAACCCTTCTTTTTATGGATTTAATCCATATCCAAGTAATATATTCGGAATATAGATATATATGACCTCCCTTAAATGTAATAGTCAGATTGAGGTATGACAGGTATGTTACCGATGTACATTGTAAACGAGACATCTAGCATTTTCATTTTGTGGATGTTATTAGGTAAATAAACTTTAGATGTCTTACCTTAGGAGCTAATAACCATACACTTCTGCATTATTCATATTAGGATAGAATACCCTGCATTAGGACAAGGAGGTCGCAAGACCACCCTCCTTGACCTCGGTACCAGTAAGATCCGCCTAGCGGGTAAAAATAGCAAAACTATACCCGTTTATGAATGTGAAGTTGCAAAAGAAAATTGTGTGTTAAAATTCGGTTATCCACCTCAAAAATTTTTACGGAATTTTATTATGTGTGTTCAGGAACCATTACAATGGTAAGGACGTATGAGCGACGACGACGTGATCAGGCAGCATCACCACCATTAATGCCGCCACCGTCGCCATCATCATCCCCATCACCATCGTCACCGCCAAGACCATCATCAGCATCAATCGCCCCAGCGCCAAAGTTGACTGTGATAATGAACTCTTTGGAAGCCTTATTGGAAACATTAAAAGAATCAACTAAGGCTAAAACCAAAGAGGAATTTCAGCATGTAACCACCAGTTCAGCGGAACTAAAGAATTTTGAGTCCAGAGGGTCGAGAGAAGACATTTCTCGGGAGCTTCAGAAAATTAGACTCCCAGAATTCTCAGGAGGTCGAGCAGGTGAACGCGCTGAAGCATGGTTAGAAGGAATGAACAGATGCTTTAGGTTAAGAGAATATTCTTCTGCTGCAAAAACAAAAATTGCCGTGTTTCAATTAAAGGAAAGTGCCTTGATTTGGTGGGGAAATCTGGAAAAGCAGCTGCACCTTACATCGGATAATGTCCCTTGGGAACTATTTGAGGAAAGGTTCCGCGCAAAGTATTTACCTCCATACTTTCAACAACAGCAAGCCAGAGCCTTTCATACATTAATTCAGGGAAATAAAACGGTGGAAGAGTACGAGATAAGGTTTATGGAACTTGTAAAATACATTCAGTACTTAGATTCTGATGAACGTCAAGCTGAACGCTTCATATTTGGGTTAAATCCTCGCATCAGAGCCTTGGTAAGCATGTGGAAACCATCATTAGTAGCTGAGGCAGTCGAATGTGGCCGTTATGCAGAAGAGCGCCTTGGAATCAAAAAAGATATGGGGCCAGCAGGGTCTTTACAATCAGGATTTCCAGGGAAGGCTCCCCGGAACTTCTTCAGAGGAGGTAGCTCGAGGCCACCTTACGGTAACAGGTTTACCCCAAGAAATATAGGGACAAGAGCTCCCATGGCAGTAAACTCTATAGCCGCGGAATCATCAAACACCAGACCATGGGCATCGCAAGGGACTGCCGGTAGAGGAAGAAGTGCGAGAGGAATCAACATGAGAGGACGAAGCTCGTTCTCTAGAAATTCACACCTTGATTCAAGAGGATCAACGCAGCTCAATTGTTGGGGATGTGGGGGACCGCATTTTCAGCATGATTGCCCAGAAGCTTCATCAAATATATTGCATAGGACTGGAAAGGGGCCGATATCAACCAGTCGAGGTAATCATAGAATTCATGCAGTGGTCAACCATGACTAGGCAGCCCATCAATCCACTGTAGTGGAATCTTCAGGTATTATCAACGGTATAAAACTCAAAATTTTATTTGATACAGGTGCCACAGATAGTTTCATTTCGTCATATGCATTAAACAAATGTGGGTTGGCAGCTCGTAGACAAAATGATTTCCACCAAGTGGAAATGGCCTCAAGAGAACTCCAAACCGTGGGCTTAAGTGTGGATCAATGCAAAATTGACCTAGGGGTCTGTTCGACTAAACTGAAAGTTTATGTCACAGCCTTAGGAACGTATGATCTTATCATAGGTATGGATTGGCTAGAAGCTCACCAAGCTTGGGTGGACTGTTATGGGAAAAGGATTCTGGGCATAAATGATGAGGGAGAAGTAATCCAAATTCAAGGAATCAAGAGGGAAGTTTCTTTACGCTACATTTCAGCAATGCAGGTGAAGCGTTGTTGAAGAAAAGGTTGTCAGGCTTATGCAATTCATGAAGTAAGCCAAGAAGAAGGGCCATCCTTAGAACAATATCCGGTGTTAGCCGAATTCCCGGATGTATTTCCAAAGGAACTACCTGGATTACCCCCGGTAAAAGAATTGGATCTCAATATTGAATTAAAACCAGGTACCCAACCGATCTCTAAAACGCCTTATAGAATGACAGCTCCAGAACTTCAGGAATTGCAAATACAATTGAAGGAACTACTCGATATAGGGCATATTCGGCCCAGTACATCACCTTGGGGCGCTCCTGTAATTTTTGTGAAGAAGAAAGATGGATTCTTAAGATTATGCATAGATTATCGAGACTTGAATCGAGCTACAGTAAAGAATCAATACCCTATGCCTCGGATCGATGATCTTTTCGATCAAATGAAAGGAGCTGCTGTCTTTTCAAAAATTGATCTTCGATCCGGATATCACCAGCTAAGGATTTCCGAAAATGATATTTCTAAGACTGCATTCCGAACACGTTTTGGACATTATGAATTTACGGTGGTGCCATTTCGGTTAACAAATGCGCCAGCCGTATTCATGAATCTTATCAACAGTGTCTTCCGTGAATACCTTGACCAATTTGTGCAAGTCTTTCTAGATGATATTCTCATCTATTCCAAAAATGAGAAAGAGCATGAAGATCATTTGCGAATAGTATTGTCCTGCCTTAGAGAACGTCAGTTATATGGAAAACTATCCAAGTGTTCCTTCTTTCAAGAAAAGATTCATTATTTGGGTCACATCATATCAGGTGAAGGGATTTCAGTAGATCCTGAGAAGGCAAAAGCGATCATGAAATGGCCAATACCGAAAAATGCACATGAGATACGAAGCTTTATGGGTTTAGCCGGTTATTACCGAAGATTTGTGGAGGGATTCTCCAAAATCGCAAAGCCAATTACAACCCTTCAGCGTAAAGGTGTTAAGTATGAATGGACCGAGGAATGTAATAAAGCATTCTCTGAACTCAAAAGACTACTCACTAGTGCACCAATCCTAAGAGTCCCTGATATGGGCAAAGACTTTACGGTATGTACTGATGCATCCAAGCAAGGGCTGGGTGCAGTGTTGATGCAGGATAGGGGAGTGATAGCATATGCGTCCAGAAAGTTAAAACCTCATGAAGAGCTCTATGCTACTCACGATTTAGAATTAGCCGCTGTAGTGCTAGCTTTAAAGATTTGGAGACACTATCTAGTGGGACGAAGTTTTACACTTAAAAGCGACCATCAAAGTCTACAATATTTGTTCACCCAAAGAGACTTAAATGCCAGGCAAAGGCGATGGAGTGAATTCCTAAGTGAATATGACTTCGGAATATCATACATTAAGGGAAAAGAAAATGTAGTAGCCGATGCCTTAAGCAGGAGACCTCGGATATTTTCTCTCATACCCATTAAAGTGGACTTAAGACAACGAGTACTGGATCATCTTATAAAAGACAGCTGGTATTTAAAAGTGAGAGCAAGTCTTGAGGGTAAAAGGGCAAAAGAATCTAAATTTGAGGGATATGAATTAGAAAACGATGGAATCTTACGATTCCATGGAAGGATGTATATTCCTGATGATAAAAATCTTCGAGATACCATCCTTGGGGAAGCCCACAGAGCAGTATATTGTGCTCACCCTGGAGTAGGGAAAATGTATGCGGACACCAAGAAACTCTTCTTTTGGTCAGGTATGAAACGGGATATCACTCAATTTGTTGCAAAATGTTTGGAATGTCAGCAAGTAAAGGCAGATCATTGTCACCCAGCGGGCCTCTTACAACCCCACGACATTCGTATGTCTAAATGAGAGACCATTTCTATGGATTTTATCACTGGACTACCTCTTACTTCTCAAAGACATAATGCCATTCTGGTAGTGGTGGATAAATTAACAAAAAGCGCCCATTTCATTCCGGTAAGAGATACTTATGATGTTGCTGACGTAGCTCGAGTATTCATAAATGAAATTATCATATTTCATGGAGTACCTAAGAAGATTATATCCGATAGGGATTCGCGATTCACTTCCAGATTCTGGACTTGCATGCAAACAGCCTTAGGTACTCAGCTAAATTTAAGCACTGCTTACCATCCTGAGACTGATGGGCAAACTGAAAGAGTAAATCAAGTACTTGAAGACATGTTGCGAATGTATGTGATGGATCAGCAATCACACTGGGAAAAGTATTTACCCTTAGTCGAATTCGCATACAACAACAGTTACCACAGTTCGATTGGGATGCCTCCATTTGAAGCTTTATATGGCAGACCTTGCAGAACACCGTTAAGTTGAGACAGGTTAGAAGATCGAGTGATAATAGAACCAGAATTAATCCATGAAATGGAAGCGCAGGTAAGACAAATTAGACAACGATTAAAGGAAGCACAGGATAGACAAAAGAGTTATGTTGATGCTCACCGAATTGATAGGAGGTATGAAGTAGGGGATCAGGTCTTCATCCGCATCAAACCAAATAAAAGTACTATTCGATTCGGAAAAGGGACAAAGTTGTCACCCCGATTTATTGGACCGTTTAAATTCGTGGAAAGAGTTGGACCTGTTGCCTATCGTTTTGCCCTGCCACCTCACCTGCATAGAATTCATAATGTATTTCATGTTTCTGTATTAAGGCATTATATAGCTGATCTATCTCATAACCTTCAATGGAAGGAATTGCAGGTATCGGACGAGGGAGTCATAACGGTCGAATCGTTACGTATACTGGAACGTAGAGTTCGACAGCTGAGGAACCGCCTGGTGGACCAAGTTAAGGTCCAATGGAACAAGTATAGCCCTGGATCAACAACTTGGGAAAATACAGAGGATATATGTCAGAGATACCCTAATTTATGTCCATTTTGAAGAACTTTACACTATGTTTAGTATATATTTACTTCACTACAATCAGAGACTCAGAAACATTTTGAATGATTATGGATAAACATGAAATTTTGTGGCATAATATATGTTTAATTCCTGCTGGTACATGGATACCAAAACAATATATGTGGTTCATTTTACTAAATTATAGTTGTTGAAGTAAAGTTAAGACAGTTGAATAAATTTTCTTCTGATAGAAATTAAGATATTATAGATCTGATTTATTTATTTATGTCAATATGATCAATGTGATAGAAATCAGGAAGTGAATACATTCTAGATGAACGTCAAAAGACATGCGTGGAATATAGCAAAATATGTTGTACTATAATATCATAGATGAATTCATAAGGGAATAATATGTGAGTTATTATGAATATGCTGATGCACATTTTACGAATGCATGGATAAGCGTCTGATTGCAGGTAATAGACAGTTACCAGGATGACCACGTGATGACAGAACCTCAGAACAATTAAAGCTCCAAGTGATTCTATGATAGGGTATTAACCCTAAATTCTACTAGGAGGGGTGGAGGTGTTGCCCACCGTTTATCCTTCGAACCCTGGAGTCATGGGAGGATTGTGCGGATCACGCTCCCCTAGACATGTGATGATGACTGCCGAATGCCTACTGGGAATCAGGTCGGTATAGCCGACGCTGTCACCTTAGAGTTTATGAATGGTCAGGTCAGTAAAACTGACGCCATGGCATACTCCGGTAGAGGACGGATAGGATGGGAGCAGAAGAGATTAGGAAGGATAGGATGATTTTAGAATAGCTTGGGGACCTGGATAGAAAAAGTCATGTCCATTAAAACCTTAAACCTAAAACTCTAACTTCGGGACGAAGTTTTCAGAAGGGGGAGTGTATGTAACGGCCCATCTAAACTAATCCACTATATAAAGTTTTAAACTTTATAATAAAACAGATATGATGAACTTTAAATAATAAATATGATTAAGTTTTATAAATATAAATTTAAACTTTATAAAATATATAAATTAAACTTTATAAAATATATAAATTAAACTTTATAAAACTAAACTATATAATAAAAATAAAGAAAATCAAAAGAAGCACCCTTATACAAAGGGGACGCTTAAAACCAGCTGGTTATTTATAACAGAGCGCATATGACAGCAGGAAAATATCTGAGAGCCGTAAATGCGTGGAAGGCGTGTCGAGACGAGGGAAGGCGGTGGCTGCAGGTAGGAGGGCGGTCACCGCCAGGCCCGCAGATAAAAACCAGAGGTCTGAACCGAGAGAGGCGTAACAACGGAGTTAGAAACCAGGAGGAGGAAATTCAACAGTGAGAGAGGTCTGCCATTGGAAGAGCTTTAATCTGTCTGAGGTTCTGGGCACGGGGGACAGTGGGCTTCTGTGAGAAGCTTGCTGGATTGAGCAACCAGTCTCTGCTCAGTCAGGCTGGGTGGAATTGGTCTCCCTGGGTAATTGGAGCAAAACAGCAGCAGCATCATCAACTTCACAGGATCAGATAGCAGTTCAGGTAAGTGCAAATCAAATTTTTTTCAAGTTTATGATTACTACATTATTTATTATGTTCTACGATAAATATCGAAGTCAATACTACTGCAACCTTCACTTAAATAAAAATAATATGCCGAAAAAAGAAAGTAAACAGGAAAAGATACAACACAAATGACAGTTACTTTTGGACAAAAAGTCCCCAAAAAAACCCAATGCAGGAAAAAACCGGTGCAGCAGATCTGAGGGTTGTTATTATTATGCAGTAGTAATTTATGAATACAATCTTTGGATGCCTTGCTAGCTATCTAGTACAAAGAATATCACTCAGCAGAAGAAATTAGTGAGATTACCTCACTCTACACTGCAAGTCTCAATTGATCTGACAGTAGAACCAACGAGTCCTCAACTACCTATGCGCTGGCCTTACGCAGTCAATGCGTGGGCCTGCATCATTGCCTTTGAGGCACTGCGTCACCTCTCTACTGGATTGATTTTCACTTAGGAGCTTCGACTTCAACCCTCCTGGCTCAAATCGTTAAACCCCCAACAAAATCTTGGACTTCTGCTTGGAAGGCATTGCGCTGCTCTGTGTGAGCCCTTCTTGACTCTACGTCACCCTCACTAGGCACTGCGTTGCCTCCTCTGTGTCACCCTCACTGGGCACTGCGCTACCTCCTCAACGTCACCCTCTGCCTCTCTATTGTATATTCTTAGCTCCGGAGATGATTCTCCAACCAAAACTATATCTGCCCCTCTCTGCGTGATCACCACGAAATCACCGCGCTGCTTTCTAGCTTAGCATTTCGATCTGACTGATCAACTCTCTGTGTGTATTCCAAATGACCCTCAAGCCTCCTTCTTGTTGACATTCAACGGCCCAGATTAGAAGCTAATGGCTAAGATCATTTCTGCTTCATCCTCGTCTTCTTCTAGAAGTTATACCCACAGTTAGATTAATACCCATTAATTATTTTAATTTCCTAAGTTTAGACTTGAGTCCTGTTGACCACTACCGGTCAACTACCTATGCAGTACACCCCCTTTTCTTTGCAAAAAGGGGCAGCACTTGATCGACGTGTCCGTGCCAGCCTGCAATTATCAGCAACTTGATCGTTTAAATTGTAAACCCAGTCTGCATGTATGAATTGTAAATAATCTTAGCAGATATGAGTCATTTATGTAAATTGCCTAGGTGGACCTAACCTTCTAATGATAATCTACGTCCCGGAAGGTTTTTCGTCTCACCGATCTATGATCGGCAGAGTTTTCCTTCAGCCTGACCCCAAAGCCGGGATGCATTTTGTTATTAGAACTTTAGGAGAATCCTAGTGTGTTAATCTGCTAGATTATAGTTGTGTCGCAGAACTGGGTGGTTTTTCAGGGTCTATGATAAAGGGGTTTTCCCCCTTAGGATGTAAATTGTAAAAGTCATGATGTAATGTGTCTTGAGGGTTGGAAAATGTTTTAAATCCCCTCATGAGTCCTAAGTCCTAGATGATGTTTCCAAAGGCTTAGTTCGATGATCCATTTAAGAAAATAAGTAAAATAATAAAATAAATAAAAATTAAAAAAAATTAAAAAATGAAATAAATAAAAAAATTATAAAATAAAGCAAAAAACCTAAATAATAAAATAATAATATTTTGAGTGAATGCATGCAAAATATTATTTTTAATAATAAGTTAACAATTTCGACGGATGAGATTAAGAGATGTCTTGATCCTCATCGACGGTCGAGATCATTTCGACATGGATCACTCGAACTAGCCGTTGGGATCATTTCCTTTAAATAGGGTGCTAGGGGTCATTTCAGATAATTGGATTTGTGAGTTTGGTACTGAAGAAGCTCTCTTGTAATCTGTTTTCTGGTTAATAAAAGAAGACTTTGGGGTCCAAATCTAGCTGGTGTTACTCTCTGGAAATGCTGTGAGATTGTTTAATTTTCTGCATATTTTATTTTCAGCCATTAATAATAGCTTATTGTAGAGTATTGTGAGCACAGGTATCTTGTTCACTTGCTAGGGTTTGAGTGTTGTTAGGGTTTCTGAAGTAATGGCAGGTATCTCCATTACTTTTTGAGATCTAGCAGCATTTTTGCCCTCTTTACTGATGGTTGAAGTGAGCTGTGCAGGAAAACTCTTACTGAAGAAGATTGTCGGGCGTTAGGGGAAGTTCTCGGCTGAACCAGCCAACTCCCGCAAGCATTTTTTGCTGAGCCCAGTTGGATTTGATCCTGGGTCTATCATTCAGTTTATTTTTCTAATTTGCATGAGAGATTTTCTGAAGTTCTTCACAGTGAAAATCTAAAGTTTTTATTCTTTAAAATATTTCTGTGCTTATTGCTGAATCTGGCTGTTAAGGGGCCAAAATCTGTAAATTAGTCAAGTAGATCTAGGTTTCAAGTTTTGCCTTATCCGCAGTCTTCACTAGGGTTTAGGGTTTTTTAGTTTAGTTTCTGGCATATATTATTTTAGGCTTTCTTTTCTTTTTGCAGGATACAGGTGCAAGTTTTGAAAAATATCTCAGGATTTCCATGATGCAAATTTGAAGCAGGTTGTCCACACGCAGCTCCAGCTCTCCCCGTGCCTCCTTATTGCACTCATTTCACTGTTTGCCCTTCATGTTATCCGCTGCAAGCTTTTCAAGCTGCAAAGCCATAATCAAATCACCACGGCCAGAAAATCCATGATTTTATTTTTGCCCACTGCCATCGTGCATGCAATCCTTTCACAGCCGCTGCTATACGGGCTCCCTCATTTCATCATACAAGTGAGCTACGCATCTGCGTCCTTGTCTTTGCAACCTTATTTACAAACCTGTGTCCACCCTCCACCAGTTTTTTTTTGTTGCCTATCCGCTGCTCAGCCAGCAAATCCAAGCCAAATTGAAACACTCAGTTCTGAGCCAGCTTGCAGTGAAGGCACATTACACTGCTTGCCCATATTGCTGTCCTGCCATCATCTCAAGCTCCGCCTGCTAGCTGTGTCCTCCAGTGTCTAGTTCTACAGATTCCCATTCTCGATACGGGCCAAATTTCAGTCTCAGATCATCAAGCCAGTCATTGAAACTTGCAATATTACGATTCATTTAAGCCGCCGACAGTGATTTACGAGTTCTGGTGAGGTGATTCGCATCAAGCGCAAGGGAAAGGGTATCTATTGACGTCTGCGAAACGCCTTTCACCTCCATCGAAAACTGTCGGCCCAGGCAATTTATTCAGTATCTGCAAAAATTTCGATTCAAAGCCACCATCCTCGCCAGTCCCACCGTCAAAGTGCAATCCGTGAATAACAAAAAAGAAAATCGAGTTTTATTCTGCGTGAATGAGTTCTCAATGGAACGTATATCCTGCGTGGAAATAACCAGAAAATCTCAGGTCGAAATCTATCCACACGCAGAGCAGGGTTTTGTAACATGCGTGAGGTTTCTCCCTGCGTGTGCTCGATCTTTTCGGGCCAAGTGATTTATGAGTTTTGACAGATGATTCGCATCAGGCGCCAGTTTAATCTTCACATGAAACAGTTCATTCATTCAGCGGATGCCAGAAGTCCGTGAGGCAAAACGAGCTACGGGGGCAACCTTGATAACGCATTGAGACATTTCATCGGGCCAGGTAAACGTATTGTGCAGGTGAGCTATGATCTCTTTTCCGTTTGCGAAGCAGGTAAATCGAATTGGTGTGTTGTGGTCATTCTGCGTGGTTACGTAGGTTTAGTTTAGGGTTCAAATATAGTTTCGTTTTTTTTTTAAATTCGATTTCATTTAGTTTTGTTTTATAAATTTGTTTTTTGTTTCTTTTAAAATATATATGAAAATAAAAAATAAAAAATAAATGCGATTTTGCTTTTTTCATTTTTGACTTAGGTTTAGATTTAGATTTTAGATTTTTTTAATTTTGACTTTAGCTATAGTCTTAACGTTTTCATAGTTTTAACTTATATTTAGAACAGACTTTAAGTTTAAAGTTTTATAATTTTTAGATTTTTAATTTTCATTTTTATAATATGAAAAATAAAAAATTGAAAAAAGATTTATTTATAAAAAAAAAAATTAGGTTTTATTTTTATATAGTTAAGTTTTAGATTAGTTAATTTTAATTTAGATTTTTTGGAAATTTTTGCCAAATCCAGTTGTTCTCGGGGAATTATCATGTTATATCTTTTATGCTGAGATTTAAATTTTCAAGTCTGGATATGAACGTGATATCTGGTTAATGATTCATAATTCCGTGGTTGTTTAAAAGCCTTTATCTCTTCAAAAAAAAATTTACTGGATATCGTTATTGAGCTTTAATCGTTGAATCATTATAAGAGCATTGTGGTTTTACTGGATATCTTGCATTTTTCGATTTATTTGATGATAAATGATTGGTGTTCATGGTTTATATTTCTACAACATCTAGCAAGTAATCGTTTAAACATCAATCTCATAAGGCACTGGTCATTTAACTTCACAAAGTCATTTTTAGTGCTTCGTGTCTCCCAGCCAACTGGTCGACAGTTGGTCTTCATCACCTCATAGGGTCTACCCCCCTTAGCCGCGGGAGACAGGCTTAAACGGAGGGATCGGGGATCAGGGTGACAGCCCCCGGTCTGAGCGTTGTCGTGTCAATCTGCGCGACAACATTTTTTGGCGCCGTTGCCGGGGAAATTGTTTTCTCGGCGTTTCAACGACAATCATCCTTCTCATTTCTTATCTTTTCATCTGGCCCGGCAACGCCAACATTTTTTGGCGCCGTTGCCGGGGACAGAGTTTTTCTGTTCCTGGAGTTTCATCGACATTCATTTTCTCATCTTTCTCATCTCTCATTTTGAGCTGGCAGATTCAACCTTTGGGGTTATCATTTGGATCTTTTATTGCCTTATTTTTCGCCATATCAGTAGCATCTCTTCGTTTTGTTTCTTGTTTGGGTGGCGACTCCATTTTCTCATTTTTCCCAGACAAGAAGCTTTCCTCATATCTGCTTGTGGTTACTTTTTGGATCCTAGAATCAGATTCATTGTTCAAGTGGCGACTCCACTTCTTTCATCTCTTGACTTTCTTGAGCAGAGATCTATTTCTATCATCCATCTGATCCCTTATTATTCATCATGGATTATTCATTTAAACCATGTCATTTTACTGACCGTCGCCATGATTTTCCGGAGGAGGCCATTTCTAAATTACCTATTTTTTCGGGTGGTGATTCAATCGCTGTTAGAAGGCATCTAGGCTTGTTTACTCTCATAATGATCATATATTGTAGACCCCCTCAGTTTAATCATGAAGATATCAAAATGCGTCTTTTTGTCTTTTCTTTAGAGCGTGATGTCTTGAATTGGTTTAATAATTTTCCTAAGGATTCTTTCACTTCTTTACAAGACATCGTCAATGCTTTTAAAGATAGATATGACAATCCAAACAGCTTGCCTTCTACCCCTAAAATTGTGCAACAGAATGAAGGTAATTTGATAAAAGGTCCAGCTGTCGATGAAAGATTCCAAGACGATTCTTCATATCAGAATGTGTCGTCCACCTGTACTATTTCAGATCGAGTCCATGATAGTGGAAAAGCAGGGACAAATGACAATGAAAAGGAAGATCAAAGGCAAATTATACAAGAACTAATGCTGCTAGTAAAAAATATGGAGATTAATCAAACTAATTACGTCAATGATGTGAGAACTTTATGCACCCACCTGGAAAAACGTAATAGGGAGATGGAGATTATGCAA
The DNA here is from genome assembly GCA_031772625.1 of Pinus tabuliformis. Lineage (NCBI taxonomy): Eukaryota > Viridiplantae > Streptophyta > Pinopsida > Pinales > Pinaceae > Pinus > Pinus tabuliformis. The sequence continues at coordinate 1,849,604,614 of CM062819.1, forward strand.
AATCAGCATGCTAAAGAAATTGAGGTCATAAAGACTAATCATGACACAGAAATTAGTTTCATGCAAAGCAAAATGTCAAACTTAGAGGAAAATATGACGACCATGAAAGCTGATCATGATAGGGAAATTAATTCTATGCAAAACAAGTTATTAACTATGGATGAAGAAATGACTATCATGACGTTCAATCATAATAATCAGTTGGCCACCATGCAAGCAAATCATAAAGAAGAAATAAACTCTATGCAGCATTGCTTGATAGACATAAAGGAAAAGAACGATAAAGTAATAAAAGATATGGAAGAAAACCATGCCAGGCAAATCAGTGCTATAAAGGTTGAACACTCTAGTCAGATGGATGCCATTAAAATACAGGTTCAAAAGTTTCAACAATGGTAAGAGGATAAGAGAAACCAGGGAACATCAACAGATCAGGAGCCTTCTCATTTGTCGCAACAAGTTCCATCCTATTATGAGGAGGTCATTGGTTCGATTGAAAGATGGTTAATTGAAGGTGATCCAGATAGACTAAAAAATGATAAAGATCAGATGCAGGATAAAGAAAGACATGTCACGCATATCTTACATACTTCATCTGATAGCTTTGAAACAGAAAGTTGCATGTCATCAGTAATACAACCTGCTACAAAGAAAAAGCGCAAGAGAAAGAAAATAAGAAGAAGATTTGATGCATCAGACGGCCGCGAGCAGCTTGATTTTCGGATAGGAAAAAGTCCTACCATATGCAGAATTGGACATGGCACATCCGACAAGCAGCCGACAGATTTGCCTGAAAGCAGGCAAATGCTCAATATACACTATATTGAACACATCTGATGCCATGGGGCATCCTTTGTATTGTATTTCTAACCCTACTCCTTGTTTTTCCGCATTTTCATTTCTGTTTGAGGATTAGATTTACTTTTCTAGATTAGTTAATAAATGAAGAGCTTATATCTTTCCTGTGCTTAATGTTATATGATGATTTTTGGACGGACGCTACTTATATTTTATTGTGTATTGCGTAGATGCAGATTCTGGATTCTCACATTCCTACAGTGCAGCAACGTGTCCCCAAGTAGAGCCAGACGTTGACCACTACCGGTCAACTACCTATGCAGTACACCCCCTTTTCTTTGCAAAAAGGGGCAGCACTTGATCGACGTGTCCGTGCCAGCCTGCAGTCATCAGCAACTTGATCGTTTAAATTGTAAACCCAGTCTGCATGTATGAATTGTAAATAATCTTAGCAGATATGAGTCGTTTATGTAAATTGCCTAGGTGGACCTAACCTTCTAATGATAATCTACGTCCCGGAAGGTTTTTCGTCTCACCGATCTATGATCGGCAGAGTTTTCCTTCAGCCTGACCCCAAAGCCGGGATGCATTTTGTTATTAGAACTTTAGGAGAATCCTAGTGTGTTAATCTGCTAGATTATAGTTGTGTCGCAGAACTGGGTGGTTTTTCAGGGTCTATGATAAAGGGGTTTTCCCCCTTAGGATGTAAATTGTAAAAGTCATGATGTAATGTGTCTTGAGGGTTGGAAAATGTTTTAAATCCCCTCATGAGTCCTAAGTCCTAGGTCCTAGGTGATGTTTCCAAAGGCTTAGTTCGATGATCCATTTAAAAAAATAAATAAAATAAATAAAAATTTAAAAAAATTTAAAAAATTTAAAAAATGAAATAAATAAAAAAATAATAAAAAATTATAAAATAAAGCAAAAACCCAAAATAATAAAATAATAATATTTTGAGTGAATGCATGCAAAATATTATTTTTAATAATAAGTTAACAATTTCGACGGATGAGATTAAGAGATGTCTTGATCCTCATCGACGGTCGAGATCATTTCAACATGGATCACTCGAACTAACCGTTGGGATCATTTCCTTTAAATAGGGTGCTAGGGGTCATTTCAGATAATTGGATCTGTGAGTCTGGTACTGAAGAAGCTCTCTTGTAATCTGTTTTCTAGTTAATAAAAGAAGACTTTGGGGTCCAAATCTAGCTGGTGTTACTCTTTGGAAATGTTGTGAGATTGTTTAATTTTCTGCATATTTTATTTTCAGCCATTAATAATAGCTTATTGTAGAGTATTGTGAGCACAGGTATCTTGTTCACTTGCTAGGGTTTGAGTGTTGTTAGGGTTTCTGAAGTAATGGCAGGTATCTCCATTACTTTTTGAGATCTAGCAGCATTTTTGCCCTCTTTACTGATGGTTGAAGTGAGCTGTGCAGGAAAACTCTTACTGAAGAAGATTGTCGGGCGTTAGGGGAAGTTCTCGGCTGAACCAGCCAACTCCCGCAAGCATTTTTTGCTGAGCCCAGTTGGATTTGATCCTGGGTCTATCATTCAGTTTATTTTTCTAATTTGCATGAGAGATTTTCTGAAGTTCTTCACAGTGAAAATCTGAAGTTTTTATTCTTTAAAATATTTCTGTGCTTATTGCTGAATCTGGCTGTTAAGGGGCCAAAATCTGTAAATTAGTCAAGTAGATCTAGGTTTCAAGTTTTGCCTTATCCGCAGTCTTCACTAGGGTTTAGGGTTTTTTAGTTTAGTTTCTGGCATATATTATTTTAGGCTTTCTTTTCTTTTTGCAGGATACAGGTGCAAGTTTTGAAAAATATCTCAGGATTTCCATGATGCAAATCTGAAGCAGGTTGTCCACACGCAGCTCCAGCTCTCCCCGTGCCTCCTTATTGCACTCATTTCACTGTTTGCCCTTCATGTTATCTGCTGCAAGCTTTTCAAGCTGCAAAGCCATAATCAAATCACCACGGCCAGAAAATCCATGATTTTATTTCTGCCCACTGCCATCGTGCATGCAATCCTTTCATAGCCGCTGCTATACGGGCTCCCTCATTTCATCATACAAGTGAGCTACGCATCTGCGTCCTTGTCTTTGCAACCTTATTTACAAACCTGTGTCCACCCTCCACCAGTTTTTTTTTGTTGCCTATCCGCTGCTCAGCCAGCAAATCCAAGCCAAATTGAAACACTCAGTTCTGAGCCAGCTTGCAGTGAAGGCACATTGCACTGCTTGCCCATATTGTTGTCCTGCCATCATCTCAAGCTCCGCCTGCTAGCTGCGTCCTCCAGTGTCCAGTTCTACGGATTCCCATTCTCGATACGAGCCATATTTCAGTCTCAGATCATCAAGCCAGTCATTGAAACTTGCAATATTACGATTCATTCAAGCCGCTGACAGTGATTTACGAGTTCTGGTGAGGTGATTCGCATCAAGAGCAAGGGAAAGGGTATCTATTGACGTCTGCGAAACGCCTTTCACCTCCATCGAAAACTGTCGGCCCAGGCAATTTATTCAGTATCTGCAAAAATTTCGATTCAAAGCCACCATCCTCGCCAGTCTCACCGTCAAAGTGCAATCCGTGAATAACAAAAAAGAAAATCGAGTTTTATTCTGCGTGAATGAGTTCTCAATGAACGTATATCCTGCGTGGAAATAACCAGAAAATCTCAGGTCGAAATCTATCCACACGCAGAGCAGGGTTTCTAACACGCGTGAGGTTTCTCCCTGCGTGTGCTCGATCTTTTCGGGCCAAGTGATTTACGAGTTCTGACAGATGATTCGCATCAAGCGCCAGTTTAATCTTCACATGAAACAGTTCATTCATTCAGCGGATGCCAGAAGTCCGTGAGGCAAAACGAGCTACGGGGGCAACCTTGATAACGCATTGAGACATTTCATCGGGCCAGGTAAACGTATTGTGCAGGTGAGCTATGATCTCTTTTCCATTTGCGAAGCAGGTAAATCGAATTGGTGTGTTGTGGTCATTCTGCGTGGTTACGTAGGTTTAGTTTAGGGTTCAAATATAGTTTCGTTTTTTTTTTAAATTCGATTTCATTTAGTTTTGTTTTATAAATTTGTTTTTTGTTTCTTTTAAAATATATATGAAAATAAAAAATAAAAAATAAATGCGATTTTGCTTTTTTCATTTTTGACTTAGGTTTAGATTTAGATTTTATATTTTTTTAATTTTGACTTTAGCTATAGTCTTAACGTTTTCATAGTTTTAACTTATATTTAGAATATACTTTAAGTTTAAAGTTTTATAATTTTTAGATTTTTCATTTTTATAATATGAAAAATAAAAAATTGAAAAAAGATTTATTTATAAAAAAAAAAAATTAGGTTTTATTTTTATATAGTTAAGTTTTAGATTAGTTAATTTTAGTTTAGATTTTTTGGAAATTTTTGCCAGATCTAGTTGTTCTCGGGGAATTATCATGTTATATCTTTTATGCTAAGATTTAAATTTTCAAGTCTGGATATGAACGTGATATCTGGTTAATGATTCATAATTCCGTGGTTGTTTAAAAGCCTTTATCTCTTCAAAAAAAAATTGTTGGATATCATTATTGAGCTTTAATCGCTGAATCATTATAAGAGCATTGTGGTTTTACTGGATATCTTGCATTTTTCGATTTATTTGATGATAAATGATTGGTGTTCATGGTTTATATTTCTACAACATCTAGCAAGTAATCGTTTAAACATCAATCTCACAAGGCACTGGTCATTTAACTTCACAAAGTCATTTTTAGTGCTTCGTGTCTCCCAGCCAACTGGTCAACAGTTGGTCTTCATCACCTCATAGGGTCTACCCCCCTTAGCCGCGGGAGACAGGCTTAAACAGAGGGATCGGGGATCAGGGTGACAGCCCCCGGTCTGAGCGTTGTCGTGTCAATCTGCGCGACAACAAGTCCCATTAAAAATAATTATTTATTTTAATAACACTGTCTCTGGGTGGAATTTCCCAAAACGCCTTCCGGGTTCTTTGGAATGCATGTACCCAAGTCTCCCTGCAGACTTTGAGACTTAGAGCACATCTGATGCTACCAGAAATCAACAAGGCTTCGATAAGGGCTCCTATTTTGAACATACACAACAGTGTTCGCAACTTCTCCCCATAAAACTTTGGTAGAACTTAATCATAAATCATGGTACGAGTGGCTTTCATAATAGTTTGATTCTATCTTAAGGCAACTCTATTTTGTTGTGGATTATATGGAACGGCTGACTCCCTCTTAATACCTACCTCTCTACAAAATTCATTGAATTCATTAGATTCATACTCAGTTCCATTATCAATTCTTAATGTCTTGATCTTCTTTCCTATATGATTCTCCACCAAGGCTTTGAAAGAACAGAACCATCTAAATAATTCATCCTTCTTCTTTAGGAAATAAATCCAAGTCATGTAGGAGAAGTCATCCACAAATATCACATAGCATAAGTATCCTCCCAATGAAGTCACAGACAAAGGACCAGCCATATCAAAATGGACCAATTGAAGAATATCAGTGGGTTTGCTCTCACTAGAAGGGAATGGTCCCTTTGTATGTTTCCTAGCTACACATCCTTGACAAACTCCTTCATGATTCATATGAAACTCGGGCATCCTTGTGACCATCTTCCCAACACTGGGTAAGGCTTTGGAATGTAAGTGAGCAAATCTTCGGTGCCATAGCTCACATTGAATAGAGGTATCATTTGCCAAAGCTCCAGAAAGACTTCCACCAACTCGATAAAGACCATCAACCCTAAACCCAAGAGTAAAAGCATTTTTAAAGTTCCTATGCCATGCATGTACCTTACCATCAATGAAAGCTACTTTGAAGCCTTTGTCTTCCATTCCAGAAATAGACACCAAATTTTTCTTTAAATCGTGCACATACAAAACTTGCTAAAGATGTATGCTTTGACCGCAGTTCAAGTGAAGAGTAACAGTTCTAATCCCTTTCACGAGGTGGGTGGCATTATCTCCAAGAATAATATTCAGATTAGTTTTTCACTCAACTAAATTTGAGAGAACCTTCTTATATCCAGTGAAGTGCCTTGAGGCTCCACTATCAATTAACCAATGATCCAAGGTGTACGGAGGGGGGGAGTAGATAAAGTAGAAATAAGATAATACTCATCTTGTTTTTCAACAACATTATTTTCATCAAACCTGGCATTTCTTGTCCTCTTGGGAGGTCGATTATTTCATTCTCGAGCAGCAAGAGCATTCCTTTTTCCCTTCTTGTTAGATTTGTTGTTCCTTTGACTATTGTTGTTTTACCTATCTTATTAAATCTATGAATCCAATTCATGTTATAAATGAATGCTTATTAAATAGTTTGGTCCTATATAGTTTATGTTATAATGGAATGATTATAGTTTGCCCCCTTTTAGTTAGTTATTAATTAAGTACTCCCCCCTCCCTATTATTTAGGTATCAAATGACAAATAGTTTGCTCCACCATAGTTATGACTAGCACAATCACACTAGTAAATGTTGTTGTATATACCAATAGGCATCATTTTCTCCCTTTTAAAATGCCATTTTCCATTTGTTATTTGATGCCATTTTCCATTTGTTATTTTACCATGATGTCAATTGTTATTTGATAATTTGCATGGTAATTCCATTATTGTATAAAGTAAATATGAAAAGGTAAAAATGGATTTAGAGATGCAAGGTAATTAATATTTGAATATGCCAACATCTTTCATTTATGACCATAAGATAAAGATGTCGATCAAAAGAAAGATTGATCTGACAACATTCAATAGGGGAACACCTATTAGTGTAATTATTAAATAATTCGGGTTGAACTAATATCAAATATATTAATTATTTCATATATGTATTAAATCTTACAAATATCGTTAAGTTATATAATTATAAAATTTATAATTTTTTAAATTTTTATATAAATTGAGTTTTAAAAATTGTAGAAAATTGTATTTGTATTGTTTGTAATTGTCATTTCCCTGCTTAAAGTATTAAATATTACAAATATATGTAATTTATATATTATAAAATTTAAAATTTTTGAAATTTTTATATAAATTTATTTTTAAAAATTGTAAAAAAACATAAATAATGTTTGTAATTGTCATTTCCCTGCCTTACCCAGATCCTGGCTTTGCAAAAAACTAGCGGATCCGTATCCAGATCCAAATCCTAGTAACTTAGAAAATTAGCAAGGCAAAAAGAAACTTGCTAATTTCACGTGGCAGCAGAGACTTAAATGTGAGCATTGCAAGAACAATGGCCATAACAAGCATCATTGCTGGGAATTGCACCCCATTTGTTTGGTATGGATCTTCAACCAAGGATATTAATGATATGGTATAACACAGTGCTGATAATGTCCCTCGGTTTTATGATATGGTGTGGCACACCACTAATATTGTCCCTCAGTTAAACAAAAGTCAGCGTTTAAGGATGTTATGGCACACTGGTTGAGGAAGAGTCAATTCACTTGGCAATCACCCTCTTCTTTTAAGCACAAAGTTGGAGGCCTACATCTGCACCAATAAGGGTTGGTTATCTAGAGTAGGCTCCATAAAGTAGGCGTGACAAAGGCTGTTTGTGCTTGTGTGGCAAGGAAGAAACAGATGTGCATGTGTTTTGGGGACGTCAGGTTGCAAAAGAGTTCTACACGTGGTTTCAAGCTGAATTTCACTTCTTTATTGCCCCACTTTCATGCAAAGGTACTCATCTACATCGCACTTGGATGATTCAGAGCAACTGCAAAAATCTTCAATGTTGTTGATTTCTATTGGCTCACTGCAGAAGCATCATTGTAAATTTTCATGTGTTTTGGAGGTCTCAGGTTGCAAAAGAGTTCTAGATGTGGTTTCAAGCTGAATTTCACTTCTTTATTTCCCCTCTCTCATGGAAAGGTCCTCGTCTACGTGGTACTTGGATGATTCACAGAAGCTGCAAAAATCCCTGTGGCATTCAATGTCATTGAATTCTGTCAGCTTATTGCAGAAGCATCATTGTAAATTTTATTCTTAGCAGGGCCCCTCTTACTCTAGCCTAGGGGATTTAAGGATCCTTAAGAAAGAGTTATCTCTGCTTGTGAGAGTCAAACTGATTGTTTTTCATTGTGATGTTGACTCCCTTTCTACTGGTGTGCAGGCTCAGCTTTTTAGGACGGGATTTTTCCCGGGCCCCTGTTATCCCTATAATATAACTTTTATGTCCCATGATATACTGTTTTGATCTCTAAGTAATATATGCAGCATTTCAAGAAAACAAACATTAACCGAAGGGAGGGAGTAACAAAAGATTGAAAACTATCAGTGAACTCTTCATACAAAGTTTTCTTTGCCAAGACTCAAGAGGGGTAAGTAATAATTGCAGAAGTACCAAGGAGAATTATCAGGTTCAAGCAAAGCATAAGGAACCCTGACGAGAAGAGAAATCAGATAAGAAAAGCAAAACCAATAAATAGCAGTTGGAGATAGTGGATGTACATTGCAGATTGTTCAAAGTGCATATCAGACCTCAAATACTACCTCTCCTCCTTCAAAGCTCAGATGTAGGAGGAGCGGACAAGAAAAATCTATATAGAAATTTGAATAAGAATATGAACGTAAGACTTGAGAAATACATCAGGCCAATATACCGTAGCAAGAAAAGCAAATGGTTTCACAACTCCAAGTACCTCATGAACTTATTTGGACCACAGTTACCATGGTTCATGGGTGCAACTGCAGTAACTGTTACAGGAATGGTATTTTAGGCAAGTCAGGAGGAAAATGTTGGGAATCACAATCTCAGGTACAGCAACTTTAGGAAACCAGGCTTGAAGCCCGCAGTCTGGATGTGAGAATCGAGGTGACAATGGAAAAGACTGAACGAAGATTGGAATGATAAACTTTTCTAATTTTATAATTCAGGCTCCATAGGAAAAGTGAGGGCCATTTCTTTCAAATGTACATCGTACAACCACCTAAGAAGGCAATATAAGGAAGTTTCAAACACTGATTGAAGGATTTTATGATCTAATTTACCTTTTTGGAAAAACAATAGTAATCAAGCTAGAGTACTCCTTGCCACAAGAAAGTGATGGGGAAGAAGATGCAACACACGCATAAATCTGGAGTGCATTATACTTGATAAGCGTTTTTGGGTTTACACTGTGTTACGTGCGATTTCTTATGAATTTTCTACCTGCCAAAATTTGCCGTAGGCTATCTGTTAGACTTTTTGGAGGGTTTTCCGGCACCTATTCTGATCAAAATTGCTCAGAATCCAGCAGGAATTTGCTGGAATCACAAGTTTGAGTTGTGAACTCTCCACAATTCGAGTGCCTCAGGGGTTTTTCAACACCATGAATTCATATATGCTGTCAAAAACCCAGTTTAAACAGCAAAAATGGAAGAAAAAAAAATCAACAATCCCTACCAAAAACTCCAAAAAGTCTCATAGTTAGACAACACCACAAAAAATTTGTAAATCTAATCTTTCTGGTTGCTCTAGAGTTTTTGCTCTGATTGACGTCAATAAAACAATATTATTTAGCTATATCATACTGTAAGGCAAAGACAGTTCAAGTTACAAAGTTGGAATATTAAAGCCATGCAAGAAAATCAGGGAAATATATATGTAAGCGAACGAAAGATTTACACATGCTACATCTTACCAAATGTGTGGAACCAAGTTGGACCACTCCATGGGGAACTACAGCTACAACAGCGATTGTCTGCACGATGCCAAAAGTTGCAAGAATAATCCATTTTTTAATATAATAGATCGATAATAAATCCATTCACCGACTCTCCAACATTTACAGAGGAGGAGGGAAAACGTCACCCAACCATAGAAGTTTTCAAACAGACCTTGATCCCAGCTGCAAATTGATTCTGCCATCCAGCCTGTGATTTTTATGAACTGATAATTAGACAATGATCAATAAGTTACTAACATAAAAGCACTAGTTTGCATCTATAGATAATGCGTACTCTAATAATCTCAAGTAGAATTATTTTCACTCCATTTACTTATCAACTAGAGTGCAAGAGTAATGGAATCCGTGTAAAGCTTCATGCAATTCAATATAGCATCGCCCAAGCAAAAAGAAAAAATAAAAATTATATGTATAGACACATATACAAGTTAAATCAGAAGTAAATTAGGAAAGTAACATATCATAAAATGAAGTCAACGTCTGCATCATTACAAGGTGAAACAAAACTAGTATAACTGCGTATCCCTACAAAGTGAGATTCTACTTCAGGCACACGTGCCAACCATGGGTACCCAAACACAATCTGTATATGTATGATCTAAATTAAATAATCTTAAGCATTCATAAGAAAGAGACTATAGCATGACTGTTCACTACACTTTGGGAAATGGTATAATACCTACCCAAATCATCAAAGTCTGAAAAGATAACAATATTGCCCAGATGCACGTGAGCTTGCATTGATTTTCTTACCTCGAGCATCGACTGGCGATTAACTGTGCCAATGGTATTTGTTATACTAGTGAAGTCTTCTCCATATATCCATTTATGCTTCCCCATAAATGCCACATGTCCAATAATTCTGTCCAACAATTCGACGCCCAGCCATATTAATAGAAAGCCTGATAACACCGTAAAGCTCAAACTTGTATGGCTACAGCCAAGTTGTATACACGTAAATTAATACTGTCCCCAGACATGGGCAGTCTAAGTCCTAATTTGTGAAGAATGATAAAAACACCTTACAAAAATTTAATCTAAAAGTAACATTTTGAAAGCTCTAGATATGAAAACGCTTGGAATAACCATGAAAAACATATTCAGGTGGGCAAACAAAGAACAAGAGTAAAGGGTTTTCACCGAAGCACAAGAAATAGAATCGATCATGCTAAGCTCTATAAAATGAATATCATAACTACCATTGTAATCGCCAGACACTTGTTTTATTCTGTGCAGTTTTCTTCTGAACAAACTAAATTCACAAATCCGATGATGGTTTTGGCATTTGTACATGTACAGCCCGAAAAGTAATTTCCCGTCACCCACATGCATATTTTATTATACTTTTGCGAAGATTCAAAAGGAACAGTACCATGAAAAATTGAAAATGGATAGACTTCGAACTTGTAATAATATCTTCGAATAGCACAGATGTATGGTTCTTAGAGACTAACATAAACTCATAAAAAATCGAGATCGGAAATTTTGGGACTGTATTTCCAATCTAGATCATACTAAAATATAGTTAAGTATCTTAGTAAATAACATAGATGTAATGTTCTCCGAGGCCACAGACAACAGTATAAATGGTCCACTGTAACATTAATTAAGCCTTCAGTTAAAAAGTTATTGTAAAATTCCAAAGGTCATTAAGTGGATGTGCATTGCTCTTTTGAGGCTTTGCATAATTAATGCACATGAATTAAGGGTCATTACATATTAATGCCACAGAAATGCAAGAGTGCATTTTAATGTGTCAACCCAAGGAGGCTGCCATGCACCATGTGTGCAATCACAAGGTTGTATTCTTCTAGAATAGACTGATTTAGTTTATGAATGCTTGATTTATGGATATAAATAAAACTAACCAATAAAAGACGTTAAGTGCCAGTCAAAATATTAGTGAGTAGAAAGGGGCAAACCTTGACACAAACCAAAGATGAGCACATTCTGCAAAAGTATAAAAGATGAGAAGCACTACTTCACCCCATATGTCAGACACAGTGGAGGAGGAATAATGCACAAAAACAGAAAACTGATTTTATAAACATAGATACAGGATATACATGGTAAAACCCTCACAGTGTGTCAAAGAAACCTCCACAAGACAAGGGATTGTAGTACTTTTATTAATCAAGATCAATCAATGACTGATACATTTTTCCTCTCCGGCTACAACATTTTAATCAATAGGCACCGTTATAAACTGCCTATCGCTATACAACGGCCTGATCGGTAAAACAAGATTCACTAAGGTAAAAAATTACATGCACATAATCTTTTAAATTGTTGTCATTTTTAACAATCTCCACCTTCACAACAATTTTCCTAATCTCTTTCCCATGCCCATTCATCATTTTTTCTACAAGCCAAGAGAAGTCAAAGACCACCGCAGCTTCTCTACCAAAACTGGTTTCATGAATATGTCTGCACAATTCTCCTGTGTGTGGACCTTTTTGAGAGCTACTTCGCTGCCATCAATTACCTATCTTACAAAATGGTATTTTACATCATTATTTTTTTTCTTGCTGTGATACGCCGGATTAGCGTGAAAATTCGATTACCCGAATCACCACTGCAGCAACTGATTAAGTTCCTTCTATCTGTTAATCGCTGAACAAATTATTTACTGTTTCCTACAGTAAACACCGAAACTAATACACTACAATCTTCACTAATTAAATTTTAAGCGGAAACAAGAAACTGAGCAAGAAAGAAATACACAACACATTACACCATTGTTTTTGGACAGAAGTCCCCGGAAAAACCCAATGCGGGAAAACCGGTGCAGCAGCTGAGGGTTTGTATTATTAAGCAGTAGTTTTTTCAGAATACAATCTCTGGATGGCTTGCTAGCTATCCAGTACAGAAAATATCACTGACAGAAGATTACTGAGAAATACCTCACACTATCACTGGCGATCTTGACTGATCCAGCCACAGAATGGCTAGTCCCTTGTGACCTTTGCACAGTCACTACATAGGCCCGGCATCACAGCTCCTAGGGACTGCGTCACTCCCTCTGCTGATTGATTTGCCTCTCTGAGACTTTGATTCTATTCTCCCGGTCTCACACCTCGGCTTTTGGCTTCAAAATCCAATCTCTCCATCAAAAATACAGATCTCCTCAAGGCTCTGCGTTGCCTCTACATTAGGGTACGCTGGCCAGCATAGCCTCTGTGTTGCCTTTGCCTCAGGTTACACTGGCTAGCGTAGCCTCTATGCTACCTCTCCCGGAGCTCTCTCTGCCTCCTCTGTTGAGTATTCCCGAATCAGGAGAAATCTCCAACAGGAACTATCTCTGCCCCTCTCTGCAAGAAATCACTTCAAATCTCTCTGGCCACTACTACGCTACTCACTTCAGAAATTTGATCTATGATCTCCCACTCGATATGTCTTCCAAATGCCCATAAAGCCTCCTCTTATAATCCTTCTATTGAGAACCAATGGCCCAGATTAGATTCTAATCAATGGCTCAGATCATTTTGGCTTGATCTTCATCTTCTTCTAGAAGTTTCACCCACGGTTAGATTAATACCCTTTAATTATTTTAATTTCCTAAGTTTAGACTTAGGCACTCATTAAAAATAATTAATTATTTTAATAAAACTGTCTCCAGGTGGAATTTCCCAAAACGATTTTTGGGTATTGTGGAATACACGTGTCCTAGCCTCCCTGCAAATTTTGAGGCTAAGAGCACATCTGATGCTACCAGAAATCAACAATTAGTAGCTAAATGAATAGCACTATGACTATCACAGAATACGTTCACTTTCTCCTGCACCCTTCCAAGCTCATCCAGTAGACCCTTCAACCAAATTTTCTCTTTACAACCTGTGAAGCAGTTGTATATTCCACCTCAATAGGGGACAAAGCAACTGTTTCCTGAAGCTTTGACATCCAACTAATCGCTCCACCTACAAGAGTAAAGACATATCTTGAAGTAGATCTTCTCTTTTCCAAGTCCCCAACATAATATGAATCAACATATCCACAGTCTAAATCACCGCAACCACTAAAGATGACACAATGGTCACTTGTACCTCTCAAATACCAAAGCACCCATTTAACTGCTCCCAATGTTCTCTTCCTGGATTTGGCATGAACCTACTAACAATTCCCACTCCATGTGAAATGCTAGGTCTTGTACACACCATCGCATACATTAAGCTACCTACTGCATTAGCATACAGTACACAACACATATACTCCTTTTCTCATCAGTACTAGGACATAAGCCTAAAGAAATCTTAAAATGGGAAGCCAAAGGAACATTAACAAGTTTCACATTGTTCATCACGAACTTTACAAGTATTTTCTCCACATACTTCTAACGTGATACCCATAGCTTTCCATTTTCCCTGTCTCTGTGTATCTCCATGCCCAAGATTTGTTTTGCAGCTCCAAGATCCTTCATATCGAACATCCTAGCAAGTTGAGCCTTTAACCCTTTGATCTCTTCCATGCTTTTTGCTTGCAACAAGCACATCGTCAATGTACACAACCAAGATAATGAATATACCATTGAAACTTTTGAAGTACATACAATGGTCATAATCCTGAGCTTGAAAACTAATTTCCTGTTGTGATCTTGTACAAAACCTTCTGGTTGTTCCATATATATCTCCTCATCCAAATCTACATCAATAAAAGTTGTTTTAACATCTAATTGCTCCAACTCAAGGTCCAGTAACACAGTTAGTGCTAAAACCATACGAATAGAAACAAGTTTTACAATTAGTGAAAAAATCTCATGAAAATCAGTACCTTATGTCTGAGAATACCCTTTCGCTACCAGCCTTGCTTTATATCTTTCAATATTTCCTTCAACATCTCTTTTCAATTTGAAGACCCTTTCCACCCAAAAACACCTCTTCCTTTAAGAAGTTCTACAAGATCCCAGGTTTTGTTCTTGGCCAAGGAATCCATTTTCTCATCCATAGCCTTCTTCCATTTTTCACTATCCACATCATTCATTGCGTCCTAATAACAAGAAGGTTCCCCATCCTTAGTAATCAGGGCAACAGATGAAGTAAAATCTTCACACTTCTTGGGAGGTTTTCTTTCCATTATAGACCTCCTAAAAGCGACTGGTGGCTGAACTTCTTCAATTTTCTTTATAGCTTCTTCATCTTTTTTATTCAAAAGCTTCTTTTTCTTTCTAATTTTCCATAACTGGCCGAGTTTCCCACTGAATTTGTTGATCCTCTGATACATGTTCTTGTTCAACTTTTTCAACATTTGCTTTTCGAAGGGAAGATTCATCAAATGTTACGTCTCTGCTAACGATGATATTATGCGCAGAAGGATCCCACAACCTATATCCTTTCACTGCATCGTCATACCCAACAAAGACAAATTTTTTCTTTTGGGTCTAACTTAGAATGTTGATTCTTTGGAATAAGAGCGTAGGCATCACAACCAAAAAGTTTTAAGTTTGAATAGTCACAAGACTGACCCAACCAAACTTCTTTAGGAATTTTATAGTTAATACCAATTGAAGATGATCTATTTACCAGATAACAAGCAATGGACATTGCTTCTGCCCACAGCTCCTTCTGTAGATTAGCATTGTTGATCATGCTCCTGGCTCTTTCAATAAAAGTCTTCTTCATATGTTCAGCAACACCATTTTGCTAAGGAGTATATAAAGTGGTTTTGTGTCTAATAATACCTTCATCCTTGTAATGTTTTTCAAATTCCAAAGAAGTAAATTCCTGCCATTGTCAATTCTTAAATATTTAATTGTTTTTCTTGTTTTCTTTTCCACCGTCACTTTAAACTGTTTAAAAACATTAAATACATCAACCTTCTTTTTTAGCATGTAAACCCAAAATTTCCTAGAGTAATCATCAATAAATGTTACAAAATAGGATGCACCTCCATAAGACACTGTAGCGAGTGCTCCCTAGAGATCATAATGAACGTAACCCAAAATTACTTTACTATTATGGCTACCAGCTTTAAATTTTTGTCTACATTGTTTTCCATATGCACACTGCTTGCAAAAAACCAAATTTAAATATTCCAACTTAGGAAGTAATTTGCAATTCATCAATACTTGTAGGCCCTTCTCGCTCATGTGTGTTAGTTTTTGTAGCATCGGATGTGTTCTAGCCTTGAAATTTTGTGGAGAGGCTAGAATACATGAGATATCCAAAACCCAGAAATCGTTTATGGAAATTCCGCCTAGAAATGACTTAATTAGATTATTAACCGATTTTTAAATATTTCCAAAGGCTAAACTTAGGGAATATGGTTAATTAATCATAATTAATTAAGTCAATGCGTGAATGATTTAAAAACACACACATATTGACTCCAAGATGATCCTAGACATCAATTATGTTTTAATGTTGGCCTTTGGTGCTCCAACAAAGCATTATAAGAGGAGGTTGATGTGGTGATGGAGAAGACAACGATTTCAAGAGCAAATCGATTTCCAAAGTAGCAGCAGCCAGTTGCGGAAAAGAGAGCAAGAGATCAAAGCATTGAGAGAGGGGCAGAGACAGTGAAGTCGGAGAAAAGTTTCTAGATATGGTGAGTGAAGTTGCAAAGAGGCAAGAGACCCACTTAGAGGCTGACGCTGGGGCGGCACAGTAGCCTCTAGAGGCAATGTTAATTTGCTGGGAGAAATTGACGTTTTCAGTTCCAGAGGCCGAGACGAAGTCCAAGTGTATCAGAGAAGCGTATTTCTAGTCAACAGAAGTGTATCAGAGCCAACCATGCATAGGAGCACAGAGGCTCCGAGGGCCGAAATTCGGAAGGAAAGTTGTGTCGAGAGATTGCCTGTGGGTTGAGGAAAATTCCTCTCCAAATTTTTTGCCAGTATTTTCTTTGCAGGATTGCCAGTATTCGACATACAGATTGTACTCAGATTATTTCACTGTGGCATAATAATAAAACCCTCAACTGCTGCACCAATTTTCCCAAGTTGGGTTTTTCCGAGGACTTTTGTCCAAAAATAACTGTGTTATTTTATGTGCGTGTGTTAGCATTTCTTCCAGCATTTATTCTTTCGCAGTTTTCTTTGTGTAGGTTGCAGTGTGATTTATTCAGTATTTGTTGTAGCAAACAATAAATAAATTGTTAAATTAAATTAACAATTAGGAAAAATAATTTCTAGTTTTTGCAATAGGATTCCAGTGTTGGAATTTTCACATGGTATCAGAGCGCAGTGGATCGTCTGGAGAATTCAAAGGTGAAGAGAGAAGGAATTTCATTGTTTAGTGTCGGCAGCAGATCGAAATTCCCAGGTGTAGCGCAGCCACTTTGCCAAGAGGCCAAGTTACTTGAGGAGATTCAATTTTTCTAAGTGAGGGACAGAAAAATTCGATCTCTCCAGATCGAGTGATTCCAAAGGCAAAGGGAGCAGCTCAGTATTTTTCGTGGAGCAGATCTATAGCTGGGCATAGTAGTGTTTGCAGCAGTCTGCTAGAGCAGAACCAGCGTCAGGTGGAAGGAAGAAGAGCACACACGGAGGAAAAATTTTCCTCAGGGAACTTCTAGTCTCAAGTGTGAAAATTCCTAATCCTCAAGGAACCCCTACTGCAGCAAATCTGAATCTACTTCACCTCTTGATTTTAATATACATTATCAAGTTATTCTTTGAATACTGAAGCAAATTACTTCTGCAGCCTACAGTTCTTTAATACTTGAATACATGAAACAAAAAAGTGAGCAAAGAACAAGATACATAGGACAGTTATTTTTGGGCAAAATAATCCCCGAAAAAACACAATGCGGAAAAACTAGTGCAGCAGCTCTGAGGGTTTATTATTATGCAAAAGAAAATTCTAAGTACAGATCTAGGATGATCAACTAGCAATCCTTTATAGAGAAAATAATGGACAAAAGACTAGTGAAATGATCTCACCCGATCACTGGAGAATTAGTCACTAATCCTTCAGATCTGGAGGCTCTGCGCCACCCTCTACGTCAAATTGCGTCACCCTAGACAGCTTCTGCATCACCCCTTCTGGGTATTACGTTGCCTCTTTGCTCTGGATCCTCTATTGGGTGAGAAATAGACTTTCCTACCTCTAGTCTATAATATTCCTAATTAGCCATGGCTAATTGGAATATTCGATTTTGCTCAATTTTGCCTTCTATAGTTATTAATAAATAAAAAGGTGAGGAAAGGGGGACATAACTCACTTTTTGAATAAAGTCACTCCCTAGTAGCACAACGTTGTAACTTAAAAGGGGAGCCAAGGGGGCCAAAGGACCACGAAGAGAAGGGGGCCCACGTAGACACTTGGAGGGACTACGCAGATGGAGAAGAAGCATGTGGCAAGAGAGAGGCTACGTTGGAGGAGGTGGGCCTTAGGGTTTTGAGAGAGGCCAACGCTATAAAGGAGAGAGGAGCCTCCTCATTTGGGCATTGGATTATGTTGCATTTGAGCTAGTCACTTCGACTAAGAGCATGCTAGCTGTTTAGCCTGTTTGCAGCACTATTGAGTGCATCGAGTGTCTCCGTTCGGAGATCTCACCTTTAACCCTGGGGGACTTCGAGTGCCTGCTCGGGCAAGGTAGTTTCATCAGTATTTTGCAGGAGGAGTGACCTCTGGAGTTGAGGAGGAACTGAGCATTTTGATGACTGCGTAGTCTTGAGAGGGGAGGACACAGTCTCTTTGGTAGGAGCTCCAGATTGAGTTTATGTGGAGGATTTGAGCTTGGAGATTGAGCAAGGGATCATCCCTTGCATATTGGAGGATTTTGGCAGAGTCTCGGGTAGAGTTTTGGAGGATTCTCTTTAGGGGCAGCGCACAGCCTTGAGGGATAGCGTAGATCCTCAAAGGAGTGATTTTCGGGGGTCAGCTATTTTAGAAAAGCTTTCTGGGCTTTTCTGGGTTTATTGAGCAGAGGTTGATTCCAGAGTTTCACCATTTTCTGAGGAGGGTAACAGCCCCAAATCCTCACTTGATTCCAGCAGTAGCAGTAACACAACAGTTCTCCGGCAGCTTGGACGCAATTTAGAGAGAGGCCATTTCCTTACCATTCTAAGTGTATTTCTTCACTTGCCTTGTGCAAGTCGAGGTGCTACCTTTCTGATCACCTCTTGTACTCTTTCCATTACTCAATATAATAAAACGGCTTATCATTTCTCTCTCCATTTCTCGAGTATCTGCTTATATTCCATGTATACATTATTGTATGTTGCACTACTGTTATTTTTATCTTTTTGAGCTCCCCAACTATTATACCACTTGTGTGTTTTTCTCCTATACTCTTAGACAAACTCTGGAAAGGGTCAGGTAGCCTCCAGATCTCGTCCTCTTTTCAGAGGCGACATATTTGGTAAACGCCCTCCCAGTCCATCTCTGGTTGGAGTTTGCTTGTGTTTGAGGGATACCCCTGATAAGGGATATTATAGTGGTATCAGAGCATAGATCTGGCTCAGCCTGTGGAGCTAGAAGTCTATGACACCAAGGGAGAAGCCCTACATCTGTTACAGAGGTAGGAAATACACAGATATTGAGCGTAGGTTTGAGAACACCTACGGAGAGGGACACTGTGTTTGGGTGGTGGGCATAGAACAGGAGGACCCTGTGGTGAAAACAAAACAGGAGGAGCCTGTGGTGGACGCAGAGCAAGAGGATCCGATGGCAGATGAGGACAGAAAGAGATTTGCAGACATGCTCCTCAAATCAGTGCAGGATCTGTCGAGGCAGATCGAGGTGATGGGGCAAAGATTCACGGCGGTGGAAGCTAGACAGCGTGAGAACCCACGGGTTTTCCAGGTTGGTGAGGGATCGGGTACATCCCACGATTTTCCAGAGCAAGGTGCCACTCAGCGTGATACTACTCAGCAGATGGCCTCACATGCCCCTACACGCTCCACCATGCCCACTTTCCTAGGAGCATACACGGGGGTCGGAGCCCAGCAAGAGGCAGAGCCCGATTATATGGGCGATTATTTTGCAGAGTACCAAACCTATGGGCAGGAGTTCAGGGTTGCTCTCTCATTCAGAGACTTTGTTTAGCTCCAACAAAATAGTAGACCCCGTGACCATCACAGAGGATACCGGCATTATCATGATGGAGACACCCACCGCACAGCTAGTAGATTCCACTTGCCTACGTTTGATGGCTCATCAAACAGTTCGACAAAGTCTTGGGTGGAGAAGCTGGACATCTATTTCCAGCTTAACCAGATGTCGAAGACAGAGGCCATCAAGGTGGCGGCATTACATTTGGATGGTGAGGCCCAGGACTGGTGGTTCCATGGGATGGTTACACTCGGACACTCCACAGTGATGACATATGCCGAGTTCACCAGGAGATTGATAGAGAGGTTTGACCAGGGGGATCCGGAACAGCACTTTGTTGAGCTGACGAGGCTCAAACAGACCGAGAACCCAGAGACCTACATTGCAGACTTCTTGAGGGTTTCAGTGATGGTGCCAGATCTACCGCGGCACAAATGATCTACATGCTTGTTGAGGGGTTAGCAGAGCCACTTCGGGGTCTAGTCAGATCCACTAGACCAGCCACACTCTAGGATGCTATTAGCAGGACCTGGGACTTACAAGATGCCTTACCCAAGACCCGGACATCTTACCCCCAGAGATAGGCTTTCCAACCTAAGGGGAAGGATGTGAGGATTCCGCCTCCAAAGGGGAATCCAGGACAAGCACAAATTGATGATGATGCCAGGAGGGAGCTGAAGAAGAAGCGGTTGTGCTTTACCTGTCAGGAGTCGTGGGCACCGAGACATAGATGTGTTGCTAGCAAAGCACATTTTATTGAGGTCTTCTCCGAGAGTAGCGGGGAAGAGGATGAGGAGGATGATGTGGAGGCAGGAGATAGTCATGCGGCGCAAGATCCTTTGCCACCTCCATCACTAGCAGCAGGTGGTGCAGCTTTTGCACCTACCGGAGGGGCCCTTGCAGCATTGCGAGGAGTTCCCAAGTATTTGACGCTATGCATACGGGGGACAGTACGTGGTCAGCGAGTATCAGTTTTGGTTGACAGTGGGGCAACTGACAACTTCATCGATGCACAGATGGTTGAGCGAAGAGGTATACAGACAGAGAGCTTTGATGGCTTTTCAGTTTTGGTCCCAAGAGATCAGACCATGGTGTGTGCTCGTTATGTCCCAGAGTTATCAGTGACAATGGGCACCTATACATTGACTGACCACTTTTTCGTGGTCAATATTCTGGACACCAACATGATACTGGGTGTTCAGTGGCTTATTACTCTAGGGAAGGTCACGACAAATTGGAAGGCCCTAGAGATGGAGTGGCATGATGACAGCACACATATCCGCCTCAGACTGTTTCGGCTCATCAGATGGAGGCAGTCTTCTGGAAGGGAGACGTAGAGTGGGCAGTGGAGCTGCGTGCATCAAACGCAGGGACTACAGGGCAGACGGTGCACCTAGAGATACAGTCCATCCTTGACCAGTATGCCACAGTGTTTGGGGAGATTCCGCCGGGACAGCCACCGGACCGGGGCTTTGAGCAGACCATTGAGCTTGAGCAAGGCATACAGGCAGTGGTTACTACCCCCTATAGGCACCCCAAGGCCTATCGGGATGAGATTGAGAGGGCCATTCAAAAGTTGCTGGCTCTTGGGCACATTCGGCCGAGCACGAATCCTTTTGCTTCTTCCGTGGTGTTGGTGAAGAAGAAGGACGGCACATTGAGGATGTGCATTGACTACAGGGCCCTGAACAAGAAGACCCTGAAGAATAGGTACCCCATACCCAGAATCGATGAGTTGATGGCTAAGTTGAGAGGAGCACGGTTCTTCTCAAAGATTAATTTGAGATCTGGGTACCATCAGATTCGCGTGAGGGAGCAGGACATTCCCAAGACCGCCTTCAAGTGTCACTATGGGCACTTTGAGTTTTTGGTGATGCCCTTCGGGCTAACCAACGCCCCAACTACATTCCAGTCCTGCATGAATCACATCTTCCACAGTCACTTAAGGAAGTTTGTGTTGGTGTTCTTTGATGATATTCTCATTTACAGCAGGACTTGGGAGGAGCATCTCCAGCACATTGAGACAGTGTTGCGCATCTTAGAGAAGCAGCAGTTCTATGCCAAGCTCTCCAAGTGTGAGTTTGGGTTGACGAAGATGTTGTACTTGGGACACATCATAGGGGTGGACAGAGTGAGAGTCCACGAGGAGAAGATCAGGGCCATCAGGGATTGGCTGGAGCTGAGGAACGTGACAGAACTTCGGGGATTCATTGGCATTTGCACTTACTACTGGAAGTTCATCAAGAGTTTCTCACAGCTTGCTGCACCCCTGACATATCTGACAAGGAAGGGGGCATTCAGTTGGTCGGATACAGCACAGCGAGCCTTTGACAGGCTCAAGGAGGTTATGAGCAGCTGCCCAGTGCTTGTATTGCCGGATTTTTTGCAGCCATTTGTTTTGGAGTGTGATGCGTCGGGAGAGGGGATCGGCGCAGTGTTGATGCAGGGAGGTCACCCTATAGCCTTTGAGAGCCGAAAGCTCCTTCCGCATGAGAGGTTGTATTCTATATACGACAAGGAGATGCTAGCCATTATGCATGCATTGGCCAAATTCCGGCATTATTTAGTGGGTAACAAGTTCAGGGTGAGGACTGATCACAACAGCCTCAGGTTCTTTTTGGAGCAGAAATAGCTACAGGAGAGGCAGCAAAAGTGGATCAGTAAAATCCAAGCACGCGACTTTGACATTGAGTATGTCAAGGGTAAGAACAACGTGGTAGCAGATGCCCTTTCACGTAGACTAGCCACGTTGTCTCTTATGAGCTTGGTCACAGACTGGAGGGTTCGACTCTTAGTAGAGTACTCCAAGGACAGATTTGCATGTGAGGTTTTGGATGGGCAGGTGGCGGATGACAGGTACAGGGTAGTCGATGAGATCATCTACTATAGGGACCGGATCTTCTTGACTAAGGGATCTCAGCTCAAGAAGAAGATACTTCAGGCATCACATGATTCACCATTGGTCGACCATCAGGGGTTTACCAAAACCTACAGGGCCATTAGAGAGAGGTTCTCATGGAAGGGCCTCAAGGAGGACGTACTCCAGCATATCCGGGAGTGCGATATTTGCCAGAGGAACAAGGGGGAGATGAGCCATCCCGTAGGATTATTGCAGCCTCTTCCCATTCCGGAGGGGAAATGGGAGTGTATTTCGATGGACTTCATCACAGGGTTGCCCATGGTGCAAGGCAAGGATTGTATCTTTGTCGTCGTTGATCGACTAACAAAGTACGCACACTTTTTCGCCATATCTGCACACTACACAGCAGCGCAGGTGGTCGAGTTGTTCTTCATAGAGGTCTTCAGGCTGCATGGTCTTACTAAGACCATCATCAGTGACAGGGACAGTCGTTTCATGGGCGGATTTTCGCAGGAGCTTTTCTGGTTGGTGGGGACGGAGTTGACACCGAGTACCAGTTATCACCCACAGATGGACAGGCAGACAAAGATAGTTAACAAGTGGCTGGAGGGCTACTTGCATAACTATGTCAGTGGGCAGCAGCGAACATGGCTGAAATGGCTACATCCGGGGGAGTACTTCTACAACACTACACATCACATGTCCATTGGTATGTCACAATTCCATGCTTTGTATGGATATCATTTTTTATCTTTTGTTGACGTGATGTTTGGTGATAGCAAGGCTCCGAGAGCCAAGATTTGGATCCAAGAGAGTCAGGATATCCTCCGAGCTCTCAAGGATAATATGGCTACAGCACAGAACCAGCAGAAGTTGTATGCTGACAGGGGTCGGGTGGAGAGACAGTTTGAGGTAGGGGACATGGTCTACCTACAATTACAGCCATACCAACAGTCGTCACTGAAGCAGAAGGGAGCTGAGAAGCTCAAGCCCCGCTTTTATGGGCCACACAGGGTGATACGTAGGATTGGACAGGTTGCGTATGAATTGGAGCTACCACAAGGAAGCAAGATTCATAACATTTTTCATGTATCATGCCTAAAGAAGGCATTGGGGCAGCAGGTGACAGTGATAGATGAGCTACCACCCATGGATGATGAGGGGCATTTAGTGTTGCAGCCAGAGGCTATTATTGATACTAGGGAGAGGCAGTTGCGAAGCAGGACGGTCCGAGAATTCTTAGTGAGGTGGAAGAATTTACCTGATGAAGATGCCACTTGGGAGTGAGAAAATTTTGCAGCATCCATCACTTCAATTGCTTGAGGAAAAGCAACATTTTGCCGAGGGAGACTGTAATATTCCTAATTAGCCATGGCTAATTGGAATATTCGATTTTGCTCAATTTTGCCTTCTATAGTTATTAATAAATAAAAAGGTGAGGAAAGGGGGACATAACTCACTTTTTGACAAAAGTCACTCCCTAGTAGCACAACGTTGTAACTTAAAAGGGGAGCGAAGGGGGCCAAAGGACCACGAAGAGAAGGGGGCCCACGTAGACACTTGGAGGGACTGCGCAGATGGAGAATGAGCACGTGGCAAGAGAGAGGCTACATTGGAGGATGTGGGCCTTAGGGTTTTGAGAGAGGCCAACGCTATAAAGGAGAGAGGAGCCTCCTCATTTGGGAATTGGATTATGTTGCATTTGAGCTAATCACTTTGACTTAGAGCACGCTGGCTGTTTAGCCTGTCTGCAACACTATTTAGTGCATCGAGTGTCTCCGTTCGGAGATCTCACCCTTAGCCCCGGGGGACTTCGAGTGCCTGCTCGGGCAAGGTAGTTTCATCAGTATTTTGCAAGAGGAGTGATCTCTGGAGTTGAGGAGGAACTGAGCATTTTGATGACTGCGCAGTCTTGAGAGGGCAGGACGCAGTCTCTTTGGTAGGAGCTCCAAATTGGGTTTATGTGGAGGATTTGAGCTTGGAGATTGAACAAGGGATCAGCCCTTGCATATTGGAGGATTTTGGCAGAGTCTCGGGTAGAGTTTTGGAGGATTCTCTTCAGGGGCAGCGCAGAGCCTTGAGGGATAGCGTAGATCCTCAAGGGGGTGATTTTCGGGGGTCAGCTATTTTAGAAAAGCTTTCTGGGCTTTTCTGGGTTTATTGAGCAGAGGCTGATTCCAGAGTTTCAGCATTTTCTAAGGAGGGGAACAACCCTAAATCCTCACTTGATTCCAGCAGTAGCAACAGCACAACAGTTCTCCGACAGCTTGGACACAGTTCAGAGAGAGGCCATTTCCTTACCATTCTGAGTGTATTTCTTCACTTGCCTTGTGCAAGTCGAGGTGCTATCTTTCTGATCACCTCTTGTACTCTTTCCATTACTCAGTATAATAAAATGGCTTAGCATTTCTCTCTGCATTTCTCGAGTATCTGCTTATATTCCATGTATACATTATTGTATGTTGCACTACTGTTATTTTTATCTTTTTGAGCTCCCCGACTACTATACCACTTGTGTGTTTTTCTCCTATACTCTTAGACAGACTCTGGAAAGGGCCAGGTAGCCTCCAGATCTCGTCCTCTTTTCAGAGGCGACATATATGGTAAACGCCCTCCCAGTCCATCTCTGGTTGGAGTTTGCTTGTGTTTGAGGGATACCCTTGATAAAGGATATTACAGTCTCACACCTTGGTTTTCGTCAACTGAAATTCAAATTCCCACAACAGAAACTCGACTTGCTCTCTTTGATTACGCTGCCTCTGCGTCAGTACTACGTAGGCCAGTGTCAGCCCTCCTCTGGACATCTTTCTGTCCTCTCTCTATCTTGTACTCTCCATAAATTCCTTCTCCCAAATTCTCATTGCCCCTCTGCTGCAAGATCTGATCCGGATTTAAACAGGAACGCAACAAATTACAGAGATAACCATATACACAAAGATGCAGCGGAAATAATACTTCATTTCATTAATGGAAAATACTGAAATATGCTTACAAACAGAAATGGCAATAAACTAGCTAGGGCGATGGTAGCTTATCTCTGAGAAGAGATGTGATGGCTACATGCCTCTGAACTGTTCTCAACTGTATTACAATGAGGCTCGAAGGCCTATTTATTGTTGAGAAACAATGGGAAACCCTTCACATACCGAAACCTAACCCTAGAAGATGAAACGCCAAATTGTGGGCCCCGTTTGGGTAAATTGGTACATCAATTTCCCGGGGTCGTAACTTTGGCATACGATCTCCGTTTGACGCGTACGATAGCTCGTTATAAAGATCTATCCGAGTACTACCACTTTGGGAGGCAACATTAAGGCTCGGTCGCCCCAGAATTCCAAAAAAAACGTCGTTTAGGGCCTCAAAACGGCTCCGGAAGTTCAGGACCCGAAAAACTGCTAAAAATAGTAAACTGTGCTACAATTAAGGAAACTGAAAATGCTGAGAAAGACAATGGTGGGGGTCCAGGTGGACCTGGCAGGTGGCCACCAATATCCACCTGGATCATTCCTCCCCCCTTAGGAAGCAATGGTCCCCATTGCGTTGAGTTCCTCCATCTGTTGAACATGTCCTGCAATCTCTGATGTGTCCAGTGATGGTGGGAAGCATGGTCGGCGATGGTCGGCGATGGTCCACATTGAACATTTGGTGCAAGCGAAGGAATGGAGGAATGCTGTGCTTCAAAGCATTGTTTCCCGTAGCCTTGGTACTGATGTAAGGACCATGTCGGAGTTGCCTGAGTTTCTGATGGGTTCTGGTAAGGCGTTCTCTCTGCAGATGTAACCAAACTTTCTCGCCCACCTGAAACTTGTGTGGTACCCCTGTGGATGAGGAGAAGTTGTTCCTGTGTTCTGTCATGACCGTATCCCTTTTCTGCTGCTGCTGCGTGGAGGAACCCTTTGCAGGGGTCATGGATGTAGCAACGATCTTCCCCTTATTTTGGGAGTGAACCAGACAGATGAATTTCTTGGTCTGTGATATGAGCTTGCTGCCTTTCTTGGTAGTGATCAAGGATGTGGCAGTAGGTGGGGCTACCTCTGGTATCCTGTATAATGAATTATTCAAAGAAATAATGACAGCACGAGGCCTTGACTCATACACAGCATGTCGCCTCCATAAGTATGGCTGGCCTAATAGTACATCACAAACATCCAGAGGTGTAACATCACACAATACCTCGTCTGTGAAGGGTTTGATGCTGTAGGGAAGGCGGCACTGCTGGCGAACTTTCAGATCTCGTCCTTCATGAAGCCACCCGATACTGTATGGCTGTGGGTGTGGTGTAGTCGGTAGGCCCAACCGCTTCACGACCTCTGCTGAAACCAGGTTCTTTTGGCTACCACTGTCGACAATGAATTGCAGCGGTGAACCCTTCACCCACATCTGTGAGTGGAAAAGACGCTCCCCCTCCTCTGGATCTTCGGGCTCATTTTTCTTGATCTTGGCAGTGGCAACAGTGGCGCTGGGATCCGCATCAATGATCTGCTTCCCTTTGCCATTCCCCTTGTCGGGTTCTGGCTCAGGGTCAGAATATGCATCTGATTCGGAAGCCTTCAACTCGGCCACCAACGACTGCTTGGTCCGACACTCACTTGTGTTATGAGTGGGACTCTTGTGGAACTCACACCACTTTCCTGTGTCCTTCTTCGGTTTCGTGGTGTTGTTCTTTTCTTGTGGCTTCGACGGGTTATCTTGGGTCACCCCGCCTTGGCTTTGTCCTTTGGGCTTCGGATTTGTAGATCCAAAGTCTCGCTTCTTCTGTTTGAACTTTTGCTCGATTTTGACAGCGTATCGGTATGCTGTGCCGAGTGAGGAGATGTTCAAGAACACCATCTCTTCTTGGATGTATTTGTGCAGGCAGTCGCGGTATTTGAGTACCAGATGCAGCTCAGAATCTTTGATACCCAACTGTGTGCGAAGGGTATGAAAAATGTTTGTGAACTCCGGCACATCTTGGTCTCGTCCCTGTCGCAGTGTGGTCCATTTGATGTATTTGTCCTCATAGCTTCCGACAGGGTAGTACTGCTCTTTGATGGCATCCCGGAAGTCATTCCAAGTGGGTGCGGCTGAAAATAGTGAGCCTGTATTTTCATCCTTCTGCTCGCAGTAGGTTTCCCACCAGTCCTTGACGTGGGGGGCTGCTTTGAGAAGAGCAAAAACAATCTTTTCCCGACTTGAAAATTCATGAACAGAAAAATACCCATCTAGCAGATTTAACCATTTATCTACGGCATCTGCGTCTATTTGACCCTCGAATATGGGGATTTCAAAATTCACTTGTACCTTGAAGGGTGTGGCATTTCCAGAGTCACTGTTGGAAGCCGATGCGTCGCCTCTGGGTAGCCGCTGAAGGATCTGCGCAAAGCTATCCATCATCGCGTTCCGTTGTCGCTCGAGGGCTTCTTCGAGCAAGATTTTGATAGGATCTCCTGCCCCCTCGTCTTTCTTCTCATCCGCCATGGGAGGCCGTCGGGATTTGCGAGGCTGGTCTTGCAAAGGTTCGACCAGTTCAAGCCCTAACTCCTTATATCCTGACCTCGTTGGGGACATGCAAAGAAAAACAGAGAAAAAGCAGACCGCTCTGATACCACTGATCCGGATTTAAACAGGAACGCAACAAATTACAGAGATAACCATATACACAAAGATGCAGCGGAAATAATACTTCATTTCATTAATGGAAAATACTGAAATATGCTTACAAACAGAAATGGCAATAAACTAGCTAGGGCGATGGTAGCTTATCTCTGAGAAGAGATGTGATGGCTACATGCCTCTGAACTGTTCTCAACTGTATTACAATGAGGCTCGAAGGCCTATTTATTGTTGAGAAACAATGGGAAACCCTTCACATACCGAAACCTAACCCTAGAAGATGAAACGCCAAATTGTGGGCCCCGTTTGGGTAAATTGGTACATCAATTTCCCGGGGTCGTAACTTTGGCATACGATCTCCGTTTGACGCGTACGATAGCTCGTTATAAAGATCTATCCGACTACTACCACTTTGGGAGCCAACATAAGGCTCGGTCGCCCCAGAATTCCAAAAAAACGTCGTTTAGGGCCTCAAAACGGCTCCGGAAGTTCAGGACCCGAAAAACTGCTAAAAATAGTAAACTGTGCTACAATTAAGGAAACTGAAAATGCTGAGAAAGACAATGGTGGGGGTCCAGGTGGACCTGGCAGGTGGCCACCAATATCCACCTGGATCAAGATCTCCCCAATCGATTTTCCTCCTGAGAACTTCTCACCTCAGAAAATCTATTTCCTCAACCTCTTTGTGTGTCTCCAAATGAACCCCAAGCCTCCTTATACTTTTCTCGTTGAGACTTCAACAGCTGAGATTAAGTATCTAATCAACGGCTAAGATTAAAACTTGACTTGATTCGCCTTCTAGATCATTCTCACCCATATTTTGATTAATACCCATTAATACTTTAATTTTCCTAAGTTTAGACTTAGGAACCCCATTAAAAATATTAATTATTTTAATAAAATACAATCCAGGTGGAATTTCACCACATGGTTTCTGGGTTCTTTAGAACTCATGTGCCTTAGCCTCTTCACCAATTTTCAAGGCTAGATCACTTCCGATGCTACCAAAAACTAACACTCCCTCTTAGCAAGGAAAGTGCTCTAGCAACAATGTCCACCTGCACGCTACTCTGTTTTTGAAGCATCTCCTTCCTGCACTGTTGTTGCCACCAACACTGTGTTGTTGCTGCTACTGTACTGCTGCCCATGACACTACCACTGCCATTGTTGCATCTGTACTACAACTCCCTCTCAAATGTTGCATCTGCTATGCTGCTAGCACTGCCACTGCTAACACTGCATTCGTACTGCAACTCAGTTGCTAAGAGAAGCAACTGAAAAACATCCAAAATTAGCTGAACTTAACTATGTTCAGCATAATACCATGAATGTTGGAATCTGACTGCTACTAGTCTCTGACCCTATGAATCTTCTGCGCTACTACTGACTTCTGCATTGTGCCATCTGCACTGCTACCAACCTTGCTCTGCGCTGATCAGCGTCCAGTCTTGGGCTACTACATCTGTCTCTCCAAACAATCCACTGCATCATCTGACACAAAGTCCTTCTCCCTACCGCTGAATCTTGGGCTCTTGTAGCAAGCAATTGATCCAAGAGGTGGACTCCTCAAGGATCATGCCCACATGTAGTCCTCCCAACTACAATTCTATATCGCCCCATTTCCCTCCTGGAGATGCATGGGAACTCATGGCACACTCATCTTCGTCAATCTTTGTTGGAGCAGCCTTAGGATCATGTTTCTCATCCTTATCCTTTTGCTTCAAAGGACACTAGGATGCAAAGTGGCCCATCTCGCCACATCTGAAACATTTCACCTTTGAAGTGTCCTTCTTTCACTTCTGCTTCTGCTGTCCTTTTGATGCTAGAGTTGCGTTCTCCTCCTCCTCCTTCGTCTTCATGCCACTCCCATTGCTGCCATTGAGGTTGACCTTTACTAGGTCCCTCCTTAATTCCTCCTATTGAAGGGCTACCCACATCTCCTCCCATGAAGGTAGTCTTTCCCTGCCCAATATAATTTGGACGAAGACTTGCCATTCATCTGAGACTCCATTTAGGACAGTCCTCACCATCACGGTAGACTAAGGAGTAGACCCCACTGCAGCAAACTGGCCTCTAGTGTCCTGAAGACATTGAAGATAGGATTTGACTCCTCCCTTCTGCATCAATGTCTACTACAACTTTTGTTCTAGGTACATCTCCCGCTATTCGGAAGAGCCTTCATATAGAGAAGACAAATCTTCCAACATCTCTCGAGTTGTATCCTTGCCCTCCGAGTGTGAGACCACATGATCTAGAACACCATCGAGTATGAACCTCTTCGCCTGCCCCTGCTCGGCCTTGTACTTCTTCTTTTGATCGTTCTCAGCGGGAACAGCCACAACACTCTTGACGTATGCTTCGAGATCGTATTCTTCCAGAACAGCTAAGATTCTAGTCTTCCATATGACATAGTTGGAAGCTCCTTCCAACCTGTCCTGATCTCTGAGCCCATGTGATGCCATCTCACCCAACTATCGATCTGACTCCTCTAGTCACTGCTCAACAAGTGAGAAATTCAAACTTTTTGGCAAAAAGTTCTTTGAGGAGAAAATTCCCCTTTTACGTGTCTTTGCTCTTTTTCGACATATTTCTGCCCTGACAAAACTGTGCCCTTTAAGCACTACGCTAAAGCTCTGTGTCACTCCCTCTGCCTCTACAAACTCACGAGCTAGAAATCGTACCTCTCTGTCGACTCTCTCAGAAAGAGATTTCCTCGGAATCTCTGCTTCCCAGCAAGGACTACGCAATCCCTTCAAGGGGATTCGAATTGCTGCCAAATGCAACTATTGGCCTCTTCGCTCAGCGTTGGATTTGCTCTTCCTGTTTCAAAATCAATGCTATGATACCATGTGAAAATTCCTAATCCTCAAGGAACCCCTACCGCAACAAATCTGAATCTACTTCACCTACTTGATTTTAATATGCATTATCAAGGTATTCTCTAAATACTTAAGCAAATTACTTCTACATCCTACACTTCTTTAATATTTGAATACATGAAACAGAAAAGTGAGCAAAGAACAAGATACATAGGATTCAATTATTTTTGGACAAATAGTCCCCGGAAAAACCCAATGCGAGAAAACCGATGCAGCAGCTCTAAGGGTTTATTATCATGCAGGAGAAAATTCTGAGTACAAATCTAGGATGCTCAACTAGAAAACCTTTACAGAGAAAATACTTGACAAAGGACTAGTGAAATGATCTCACCCTGTCACTGGAAAATCAGTCACTGATCCTTCAGCTCTAGAGGCTCTGCGTCAAACTGCATCACCCTGGGTAGCTTCTGCATCACCCCTTCTGGGTATTACACTGCCTCCCTGCTCTGGATCCTCTACTCGTTGAGAAATCGACTTTCCTGCCTCCAGTCTCACACCCTGGATTCTAGCAATAGAACTTTGAATTCCCTCAACAGAAACTCGACTTCCCTTCTCTAACTGTGCTGCCTCTACATCAGCACTGCGTAGGCCAGCGCCAGCCCTCCTCTGGACGTCTTTTTGTCCTCTCTCTATCTTGTACTCTCCGGAAATTCCTTCTCCCGGATTCTCACTGCCCCTTTGTGGCAAGATCTCCCCAATCGATTCTCCTCCTGAGAACTTCTCACCTTAGAAAATCGATTTCCTCAATCTCTCTATGTGTCTCCAAATGAACCCCGAGCCTCCATCTTATACTTTTCTCGTTGAGACTTCAACAACTAAGATTAAGTCTCCAATCAACGACTAAGATTAAAACTGACTTGATCTGTCTTCTAGATCATTCTCACCCATATTTTGATTAATACCCATTAATACTTTAATTTTCCTAAGTTTAGACTGAGAAACCCCATTAAAAATATTAATTATTTTAATAAAATACAATCCAGGTAGAATTTCACCAAACGGTTTCTGGGTTCTTTAGAACTCATGTGCCTTAGCCTCTCCACCAATTTTCAAGGCTAGAGCACTTCCAATGCTACCAAAAACTAACATCAAGAAGTATGATTTTTCCTTGCAAATCAACAGTCATTCTGAGCAGATCTTCTCACTCCATAAGGGAGTACGAATAAATGAGCAACTAAGCAAAAGGGAAGAGGAGATTTTCGACATTTTGTTGAGATGGACACAGCAAAGCTAAGAGATCAGGATAGGTTGGATGGCTCCTCCAACTATGTCATATGGAAGGCCAGGATGTCCTTCCTGTTGGATGAATATGGCCTAAATTTTTTTATAGGCAACGTTGTGGCAGTTCCCCAGGATGTGGATCAGCTGAAGGAGTACAGAAAGGAGATGGCACAGGCGAAGCGGTTGATCCTAGATGGAGTTTGGGGCCATATAGTCTCACACATAGCTAGCAAGGATACTGCCAAAGAGATGTGGGATGCTCTCACCACGTTGTATCAGGGTACTCCTGAGCAGTGGAAGATGTACCTCAAGGAAAAGTTGAGACCCATCCAGATGCAGAAGGGGGAAGGCATAGACCCCTTCCTCACAAGGGTACAGGAGATTTGGGACCAGTTGTCAATTGTTCGGGCAACGCCTCAACCCACAAAGCTTGTGAGATTGGCACTCAACAGTGTCTCTGAGGACTGGCAAGTCTTTTGTCCAAAGCATATTAGGTAGAGACAAGCTACCAAATTGGGATGGGTTGTGGGTTGACTTGTAGCAGCAGGAATTGAGGTGAGCTCTTCTAAAGAGCTCCATCAATGGCAGCAGCAGAACAAAGCAGGTGAAGGAGGAGGGGAATGTGGCCCTCGCATTGAAGGGTCCCAGTCAGGGATAGGGGGAGCAGAGAAAGTAGAAGAAGGACCTGTCAAAGGTCAAGTGCTTCAGATGTGGTGAGCTTGGTCACTACACCACCTAATGTCCTCTAAGAAAGAAGGACAAGGAGGAGAAGCAGGACTAGCAGGTAGCATCAACAGAGATCGATAGGCTATCCTTCAGGCTAGAGGAAGACTTTGCCATGTTTGATGATATAGCCCCAGGAGTGAAGTGGGGTGACTTGGTGTTGTAGCCCAAAGCGCTACAAGGTGGGGAGGATCCTTGAAGAGTCCGCCTCATGGATCAATACCTTGCTACTGGGGCCCACAGTATTCAGTAGCAAGATGGATCAATGACAGTTGATGTAGTCAGATGCCAAAGTGACTGTTGCAGAGACAAGAGGTAGTCAGATGCTAGGGAGCGCAATGTAGAGTTTGCAGCAGTGCAATACGCACAGTGCAGAGTCAGCAGCAATGCAGATTCTTCAGTGACATTGCAAATACAAGCAGCAAACAAAGACTCCGGTGATAGATGCATTATACTAATCACAGATGATTTAATATTATGGATGCTTTTCAGTTGCAGATGTTGCAATTGCAGCAAATGAGAGGGAGTTGTAGTGCAGATGCAATGTTGGCAATAGTATGGCAGTGTCAGCAGCAGCATAGATGCAACGTATATCAGAGTTGTGCAGTGGTTGGTGGGCAGATGGCCAAACATCAGCAGCGTGACAGGAGATGATGCAGAGACAAAGTGTTGCTACAGGGTGTGCAGCAGCACTAGAACACATTCCTTGCTAAGAGGGAGTGTTAGTTTTCGTAGCATAGGATGTGTTATAGCATTGAAATTTTGTGGAGAGGCTAGAATACATGAGATCTCCAAAACCCAGAAATCGTTTCTGGAAATTCCACCTACAAATGACCTAATTATATTATTAAAGAGTTTTTAAATATTTCCCAAGTCTAAAGTTAGGGAATGTACTTAATTAATCATAATTAATTAAGTCAAGGCAAGAATGGTCTAAAAACTCACACGGATCGTCTCCAAGATGATCCTAGAGATCGATTATGTTTTAATCTTGGTCATTGGTGCTCCAACAGAGGATTATAAGAGGAGGACAATGTGGTGATGGAGAAGACACTTGAGAGGTTTGATTTCATGAGCAGATTCAATTTCCATAGTAACAACAGTCAGTTGCCAAAGAGAGCTAGAGATCGAAGAAGTGAGGGGGGGCAGAGACAGTGAAACCGGAGGAAGGTTTCCAAATCCGCTGAGTGCATTTGCAAAGAGGAAAGAAAGCCACAGAGAGGCTGACACTGGGGCAATGCAGTAGCCTCTAGAGGCAAAGTTGATTTCCTGGCAGAGATTGACGTTTTCAGTTCCAGAGGCCGAGAAGTTGTCCCAGAGTGTCGAAGAAGCGTCTTTCTGATCAGCAGAAGGCAAAACGACTTCATCAAAGTCCAATCTGAGGCTAGACGTCCAGCTAGCTATGCAGAGCAGCGAAGAGGCTGACGCAGAGGCTCAGAGAACCGAAATTCTAAAGGCATGTTGTGTTGAGAGATTGCTTATGGTGTGAGGAAAATTCCTCTCCAAATTTTTGCCAGTATCTTCCCTGCAGGATTGCCAGTATTCGCCACCCAGCTTGTACTCAAATTATTTCACTCTTGCA
This sequence comes from Pinus tabuliformis, assembly GCA_031772625.1. NCBI lineage: Eukaryota > Viridiplantae > Streptophyta > Pinopsida > Pinales > Pinaceae > Pinus > Pinus tabuliformis. The sequence continues at coordinate 1,849,638,960 of CM062819.1, forward strand.
TAATAATAAAACCCTCAGTTGTTGCCCTGGTTTCCCAAGTTGGGTTTTTCCGGGGAATTTCGTCCGAAAATAACTGTGTTATTTTATGTGTGTGCTAGCATTGATTCTTCCGCAGTTTTATATGTGTAGGTTGTAGTGTGATTTATTTAGTATTTGTTGTAGCAAACAGTAAATAAATTATTAAATTAAATTTACAATTAGGAGAATAATTTCCAATTGTTGCAATAGGATTCCGGTATTGGAATTTTCACAATGTGACCCAGTGGTTGATGCAATAGGTGGGTAACTTCTCCTGCCTCCTCAAATACAATTACTGCCTCATTAACCTAAGTACTTCCTTTAAGTCTGTAAAGGTTTCCGATCTTCTCTGTCCTCATATCAACCAAAGCGCCCTCCGAAACTTTTAGCGCTCCACCTTGACTTGTGAATTTGTAACCCTTTGAAATTTGAATTCAATACTCCCAAAGAAATCGAATTGTTCTTCAACTCAAGTACATATTTGACATTTGTCAATGTTCTTATTCTTGAAATTTCTAAGTTTGACACGTCAGAAATTCCTACTGCATTATCTAGTTTATTTAACCTACTTGTTTATTCAATTAACAAGTTATTTATACATATAAATACTAAAAATAAACACAAATGCGGCCTTAACTCATTTACAGATCAGCAACTTAAATACTAGACAAGCACACAAGGGACACCGTTATTTTTTGCCAATCGTCCCCCGAAAAACCCAATGCAGGAAAACCAGTGCAGTAGTTATGAGGGTTTTATTATTATACAGATTTCTTGAGTACAACTGGGTGCCAAGCTGGCTCACGCAACAGAGATTTTTATACGGCAGTAATACCTCTTCTCGGAGACAGATATTTGTAGGAATTTACAGGGTAAGTTCCTCAGAAAGAATACCAAAAGGACACCGCTCACAACCAGATCTCAAATCAATACACCAGTATTTTTGACGTGGTTAAAACCCTCAGAGTGCAAGGAGGGAAACAGTCCACGGCCTGTCCCAACGTGGGTACAGACAATTTATTAATCAAAGAATGAAAATTTACATAAGCTTCTCTCATGCACGGATTACCCGAACAATGACCCTCCATGCGCTTTAAATAGAACTCATGGACCAATCGGGTGTGTTGAGAAGGTAAATCCCCTCTACGGATAGAGGCGATCCCTACTAGCCCAATAGGGGTCTAGCAACAATCACACAATGCTGCCACGCATGTTCCTAGTTACAATTAAACAAGAAGTAAAGAGCACCTACTTGGATTCCTGCGCTGTCGTGTGACGAAGAGATGTTTCCTTCGCTCCTTCGCTTCAGCTGGTCACAGTCCTCCGCGATCCCCGCGAACGGACACCTGCACACACGAAGAGAAGGCAAACGCAAGCGTAAAATCTAGTAAAAGTAACTATATGCCAGTCAGAAAAGACATAATTCACATTTATCCATTGCATAAACAAACGAGAATGGAACAATAATAGCAGTCATCTATTATTAATCAGAATAGAGAAGAGTACAACCAAATGTTCTGACGTCGGTAAACTCCTCAGGAGGGATCAGTCAGCATGTATCTCAAGCATTCACCTTTGAGGATGGTTCTCCCAAGACAAACAACTCTCTCTCTCTCACACAAATGTCACAAACAAACTTCCCAAAGCAATCAATCACTTCCACTCCTAACACACCACACCTATAGCAGCAATCTGAGCACTACAAGCTCTGTACAATCCAAGCTAAGTCTAGCTAGTTTCTAACCAGCTGCTCATGGTAATGGTGGAAGTTTATATAGGAGAATGAGTCTCCTAAAAAGGTGGAAGGATGAGCTTATCTTCAAGGGGAGTAGTTGCAAAGGGTCGAACAGACATGCCACAGAAGGGAGTCGATATTCACAAAGCTAACAACCAAGCCTGGAGAGATCTGGAAGGCTGGTTGTTTGAACAAATTCGCCCGAACTGGATCAGCGCGGATTATATGGAGACTGCCGCGCTGTCAGCACATAACAATAACTGAACAAGTCATGTCAGCGCGGAAGGACACGCGAAAGCCGCGCTGTGCGTCATCGCGGAAAAATGATGTTCTTCCGCGATGGCAGCGCACGAAATACGCTGTGGGGCGCTGGTCATCGCGGTTATTTTAGGAACAGACGCGCTGATGCACAAAACTTTGGAAAAATGGGTTTTAAGCCAGTTCAGGGATCAAACACTTAGTGATTGTGACAGCAGGGCGACTGACAGGAAGGCAGTGATAAATTACTGTGTAACAGATGCCCCCTAAAGCATGAAGACCGAGAGAGTGGGAGGGGTGAAATGCTTTACAACACACGCCGAACTGGAACACCACCAGGAAGTACCGAAAAAATCTCTGACAATCACATACATGCAGTCTAGGCATGGGCGTAGCCATCCAAAAGACATGCGAGACTGGTCTATGGTATGGACGCAGCCACCCAGCTAAAGAGACCATAATAATGACAAGGTATGGTCGCAGCCATCCATGAAGACTCAGGTATGGGCGCAGCCATCCATCAATGAGTCATGTAATGATTATCCACAAAATCGCAACCTGGACCACAGTGAGCAAGGATCCAGGGTCTTGCGCTCCATCTCGACCCGAACAGAGTACAAGTCCACACATGTGAATACAGGGGTTGGAGTCGAACATGCATGAACATCGTCTGATTACCGGCCAATGATGAGAACCGTTAACAGACGCGAGAGGTACCACCAATAATGACAATGGCCCTCAAGGTACTATAGGTACAATCCGTAGCGTGTGAATCAATGAGCTGGTGTCGAACACCCACGGAATCATTCGATCGTAGGTCAATGATGTAAACCTTGCGTCGAACACGAGGAACCTGCCATTGAGGCATGCAGGCTCCAAGGCACCTGGAAAGAGTCTCTAAGTCACTTTCTCGGATAATGAGTTGAAGTCGACGAGAAGTGGCCTTGATCGAAGGTGGGCCATGATGATTCCCACATCATCGATACGAGACAGAGGTATAATAATTTGTGATGAGATAGCGAACGAGGTTGCTTTGTGGCAGAGGACAACTTCTCTTGAACATATAACGGCACTGTAACGGATTTGGCAGCACTTGACATCAAATGAGCAGTGGGTAGGATGATGACGGCAATGAACAGATGAGAGGTCAAATAGGATGTCCCAAACCCATGGAGGCTAGTGAAAACGAGATGAGATGACCCCACCCAGACACGAAACAGCGGAGTGCCATGTTCAAGAGTGACGTACTGCCGAGACGACTGTAATCAAAGTTCCATTTTCCCCACCTTTGCAGGCAGGTACCCCGATTATTTTTGGATGACAAGCTTGACGGGGATAACATATGCTTGGTGTGTGTCATGTTGACAATATCCGATGTCATTGAGTGTTTAACGAGCCTGACAAAGGAAAAACTCGGCTTCTTTTCTTGTTTCGAGAGTCTGAAAAGAATGCGGAAAAGGAGACTCCAGGGGGGTCCTTTTTCGTACAGTTGTGTCTCTCGAGCCCGAAAAAGTATAAAACTGTGCTCGAAAGAACCGCCCGGCCATTACAACCGAGGAGTACTTTTCATAAATAGTGTCGCCGACCGGAAAAAGTAAAAAAGTGGTCGAAGACACGTCGTTTTAGAGCCAATATCGAGTGCGAAACGACAAACACCCGGCGATCTTTTTGGTTTAACGGTCGGAAAAAGAGCTTAAAAACGACCGCCTTTCGTTCCCTTTAACGAGCTGAAAGGGAGCTCGGCCATCTTCTCTTGTTTAACGTCGGAAAAGAGCTTAGAGACGACACTTTGGGAATCATATGAATTGTGGACTGTCACGACCAAACTGCGATACCTGTACCTGCACAAGGGCACTACCCGCATAAATCCATTCGATATACGTAAAAACATATTGAAACATGCTTGAAAACAGAACCAAGGCTAGTTTTATGGCTAAAAATGGTAAAAACCCAAAAAATATGGTAATTTAGGAGTTTTTACTATAAATAGGGGGAGGTAATAAGTCATTTTTACCATTTTACTATTTGGAGTGCGAAGAACGTGGAGAAACCAAAAAGTTGACGGAGCGATTGCCAGCCCATCCGGAGACCATTTCCAGATCTGCTTCTTCCAGGTAAGTTCCCATTCCTTTGCCCTGCATTCTGGTTCATTTTAGGAGTTTTTTAACGGTTGAATAGGCCCAATTGGGCATTTTTTATTTGCATGGGTGCGCCCTCGGTCAGCGCGGAAATTGCCCACGGGGTCGCGCTGATCGAAAAATAGCCAATGTAACCAACTTCGGGTCAGCGCGGAAAAGGCGTGTTCTTCCGCGCTGACCTCGCATGTTTTACAAAGAGCTGCCATTGTCAGCGCGGCTGTTTCTAAAACAGCCGCGCTGGGGCGGAAAAAATTTTGTTTTTGAAAATGAACGTGAATTTTTACATGGAAGCACTTCTGATTGGTTTTTATTGTTCATGCAGGACACCATGGCCTTTCAATGGCAAGAGAGAGTCCACGATGTAGAGGATGTGGCTGCTTGGGGAGACGTAAATTGCTGCAATGCCATGCGGGCGTGTGGATTCATGAAATTCTTCCTTACGCCGCGTCTGAGGGCCCAACATGATCTGCTGGAGCTGCTGATCAGGGCATGGAACCCGGTGGACCAAAAGTTCACCATCCGTGGTCACGACATTGAGTTTGATCATATGGATATCTTTTTCTTGACTGGGTTGTCGCGCCGAGGTGCGAGGCCTATCTTAGAGGGGCAGCGACCTAGCGGTGGTACCCTGGATGACTTGATGGCTGAGGTTTGCCCGGGGGCGGTGAAAACGCGGAGTGGGAAGTGCTCGATCCCCACAGTGAGAGATATAGTGCTGCGCACCATCCTGTTCATGGTGACCCGGGCAGCGGGCAGCATGGCGAACCACGAGGCATCCAAGACCCATCTCCTACTAGCCCTCGAGTGCCTCGAGCCTACCGCGTTTGACTGGTGCACTGCAGTGTGCAACAATATGAAGAGGCAATTGAGCAACTGCCGTCGCGGAGAGACGAAGCAGTTCGGGTATGGATCGATCCTGGTCCCGCTCATCCTGGAGCGAGTACCAGCCATGCGACTGCAGTCTATGGCTGTGGATGCCCCCAGAGATCCTCGAGAGACGAGGGCCTCACGATGGGCTCGGATTATGCCACGTGGGGGTGGCGGCCGACCACATAGCTGGGGGGTATATTTCAGAGACTGGTTGGACCAACAGGAGATCTTCGTACAGGATTGGCCATATGCGGGGATGGATTTCCGCAATGATCCTGACTTGGTGCTGCCTCCGGGTGAACAGTGGGATGATGCAGGTATGACACTTTTTGTCTTTTGAGTTTTGTATTTTTTAAAATTTTTATGTACATGTCTTAATAAATGTCTTGTCATGCAGATGTGGGGCCTACTAGACCGATTGGCCTGGCTGCCACGGCACGGAGAGAGGGCCCGGGAGCCGGAGCTTTGGCCTTAGCCCCTCCAGGGGCCAACACACCAGAGATTGTGGCTCGCAACCTTGAGGGGTTGCTGGAGGGGGTGCCGGACTTCCAGGGGGTCGAGGAGGTTCCTGTGGAGCATCAGATCCACACAGTGGGTGTGGAACCCAGAGTGCACCGCCTTCTGAGGCGGGTAGCACGAGCGGCTGTGTACTACAGAGAGCACCATCCAGCCGATTAGTCACCTAGGTTTTATTTCCACTGTTTATTTTGAGACATTATGACTCAGATGTATGAGATTTTGGGACATGTATTTCTATTTTTGAGCGCCTCAGTGCGCCACACGATATATATATATATGCATACCGATTTTTGGATGAGTCGTTGTTACATGTGATGATGTGTTATCTTGTGTTATGCGTTTGTTCAGTACAATTTGTGATCTTATGTATGAACTTGCACGACACTCGGCTCATGGATTTTATATGTTTAATGCAAGCTTAAAAACACACACGTGCAAACTATGCTTGAAATAATTTATTTACATATGCTTATGGTCTTACTATGCTGTTCTTTCCTTCCTTGTATGATGTTTATCTGTTTCGCAAATGTCTATCTAATACATGATTTGCCAATGCATCAGTCAACGTATTTAATCGTCTCGGAATATGCTGATAAGTAATGTAATCGAAATTCCGTTCTAACAATCTTACACGTAGGTACAACCTTAATATGCGCTGGTCTCTGACGGAATATCGTCTGTTGAGTTGATGGACAACCAGCTGGGAGTCCAGGTTCACCACTAGCTCTCGGATGCCGAGGTCAACAGCTTCGGCAAGTAATTCTATTACAGCACTGTACTCGGCAACGTTGTTAGTGGTACGACCTAGGCATACACCCTGCAGGTTTATCAACTCCTCGTGAGGATCGTAGATCACCCACGCTGCCGAAGACAAATTACAAGTACTACGGCAGGCACCATCAGCGAAACCAACATAAGGAGTACGAGACATCTGCGCAGGAAAGAGAAAGCATAATAAGGGGCAAAAACACGCCTTCACACCAAAGCAAAAGAAACTCATGCAGTAAAAACTCAAAAACACACGTATATACAAAGTGACTGTGAGCGGCTATGCATAGTACTTCTTCAGATACAGCCCATTTCGGGGCTTGTCAAGAGGATTTCCTTCATAATCAATCAACTCGTATGCGCCCTTTTGTAAAACACGTTTCACGATGTAGGGACCTAACCACATGGATTCGAGTTTTCCTGCCCCCAGCTTATCCTTAGCTTGATCGTAGAGCAGTACTAAATCTCCCTCAACAAAGGAACGAGGATGAATATTCTGATCGAAGTGAGCTTTGACTCTCTTCTTCTGCGCTTCGATAGCCAGAGAGGCCAAACGACGAGTCTCGTCTAACCGTTCTAGGTAAAGAAGCCGTTCCTCCACCGGAGTGGTGTTGGGAAGCAACTCGACAGCTAATTTTAATGAAGGAATTTCACATTCGACGGGAAGGGTAGCCTCCAGTCCATAGACCAGTTGAAACGGGGTGAAACCGGTGGCATCCTTCACAGAAGTCCGGTAGGCCCACAAGGCTGGGAAAAGCATTAGATGCCAGTTCGACTTGTGTGTATTGACGGTGCGTTGAAGCATGGTGATCAAAACTTTGTTCACAGCTTCAACTTGACCGTTAGATTGAGGATAGTACGGTGACGAACTATCTTGACGCAAGCCTAACTGGCTCGTTAACTCTGTCATCATATGATTTCGGAAATGCTTTCCATGATCTGTAACAATAGCCTGAGGGACTCCGAAGCGAGTGATGATATGATTGAATAAAAACTGCGCCGCTGTGTGACCGTCTTCGTTTAATGTAGGCATCGCTTCGGCCCACTTGGTGAAATAATCCACGGCAACGATAATGTACCCATGCCCCCCGGCCGAACGAGGGTTACAGGACGTATAATCGATGCCCCATTTGGCAAATGGACCTACGGTTACAACAGGGTGCAGTGGTGCAACAGGTGCACGCATCTTCCGGTGGTAAACCTGGCATTCATGGCATGCGCGTACAGCAAGGATGCAATCCTTGAATATAGAAGGCCAGAAATAACCAGCGCGGAGGATCTTTTGAGCGGTAGCGTATCCGGACATGTGGCCGCCACAAGCGCCGGAGTGGCAGTCATTCATGACTCGCTCAGCTTCCTCGAGAGTTAAGCATCGGCGAAGAATAGAATCGACGCCGAGGCGGTACAGGGTGTCGCCTAAAATGCGATACGGTTGAGCCTGATGACGTATCCGTCGTCGGGCTTCCTTTGATGTATTGGGACGAAACGAAGACGTTTGTAAATATACAATGATGTCCCCGTACCATGGGTCGAGAGTGCTGATGAGAAAGAGCGTTTCATCCGGAATTTGCTCCTCTGAATGAGATGGTGCAGATTGAGATGGTAAGGAACAGAGCAGTTCAGCAAAGACCAGTGATTTCTTGGACTTGGCGGCAGTAAATTCCAAGTCGAACTCTTGGAGGATTACGATCCACTTCGAGTATTTGCCCCCCAGCAACTGACGTGATAAAATATAGGTCATGGGGTTGCAGTCAGAGATCACGGTCGTTGTGCGCAACAGGATGTAATGACGGAAACGTTGGACGGCACATACAGCGGCCAATGCCAACTTTTCGACATATGCATAGCGAGTCTCCGTATCAAGGAGGTTGCGACTAAGATAGTATACAACGTGCTCCGAGCCATCGTCATCGTCTTGCACTAAAACCATGCCGATGGTGGTATCGGCAGCGGCCAGATAAAGGGTGTAGTCACGGTGGTAATTTGGAGGTCTTAGGAGCGGAGCTGAGACCAGAAGGTCTTTAAGACGCTCAAAAGATTGCTGAGCGATAGCGTCCCAATGAAAGGGCGTGTCTCGCTTTAGTAATCGCGTGAAACCCTTGGCCACCTCGGCATAATTTGGGATGAATCGTCTGAGAAAATTGGCTTTTCCCTGCAAGCTTTGTAATTGCTGTAGAGTGGCAGGGGGAGGAAGATTCACAATGGCCTCGACTTTAAGGGGATCCAAACGGATGCCCTCTCGGGAGACGATAAACCCGAGTAGTCGGCCAGATTCCACGCAGAAGACACACTTATGCGGATTGAGTCGAATACGGTAGTGTCGACAGCGAAGGAAGATTTCGCGTAAATGAGATGGATGGTCTTGACGTTTAGCTGAATGAGCGGGTAGGTCATCCAGGTAAGGCTGTACGATGTTTCGGATATCATGAAAAGCATACGACATCGCACGCTGGAAAGTGGCGCCGGCATTTTTAAGACCGAAAGGTAGCTTCTTGTAAGCGAAGGTGCCCCAAGGACAAATGAAAGCAGTCTTGTGCTGGTCTGCGGGGGCTATGTTGATCTGGTTGTAACCAGAAAAGCCGTCCATGAACGAATAAATTTCGCTTCCTGCGCAATCATCGATAAGCTGATCAATAAAAGGCGTAGGAAAGTTATCTTTTGGACAGGCGCGATTGATATCGCGATAGTCAACACAAACCCGAATAGTGCCCTGTTTTTTATTGACAGGAACTATATTAGATACCCATTCCGTGAGGGGAATGGCATAAATGAAACCAGCTCGAAAAAGCTTTTCAACTTCGGCCTTGATGGCTGCAGCCTTTCGAGGGTGCACCGGGTGTAAACGCTGACGAACAGGCTTAGCCCCAGGATAGGTAGGGATTTCGTGCTCCACGATACTGGGGTCAATGCCGGGCATTTCTTCGTAAGACCATGCGAAAACATCACGAAATTCACGAAATAGATCTGTGTAGATTTGAATTTCCTCAGGAGTACATGTGACTCCAATATGAATATTTTCGACAACCCCTGTTTTGACAGAGATGTCGATAGCCAAAGTCTGCGTAATGTTACCCATGTTCCCTTCCGAAGACACTTGATATAACTGGATAGGTGTTTGGAGAGGGATATGTGGGAGACATGAAGCAAACTTTCCGAGACACGTGGCCATTTCCGAATGAGGAGGGAGGAACGAAGAGCGATGGTGGTGATCTAACCAAGGGAGCTCTTCGGGAGACATAGTCTCGATAATAGCCTCGTCGGATGGGAATGATTCCTTCAGGGGGTCCGAGGTGGCCTTCTCTCCCAACCAGGGGAAGGTTTGAGGTGAATCGGGAACGCTGCCTGGAATAGCAGGTCCGGAGGTTGAAGCCGATGCAGCAACTATTTCGATGTAGTTGAGCTCGGCTGGGCTCAACGGCATCATCTCGCCCCAGGAGTCTTCTTGATTCACGGGAGGGAGAACCCATGGATCAGAATGCGTCGTGATCATGTTAACGGAGGCGAGATTTGGAGGTGGGAGGGGAAAGACTCCCATCAAGGAGGGATCTTTAAATAATCCGGCACCCACACTCTCGAGCGATTTGAAGGTATGCTCCACGAATGGTACATTCCCTTCAGAAGAGGAAGCAAAAAAGGACAGCTGGTCCACCGTGACGATTTTTCCTTGATGGGGAAAACGAACGACACGGAATAAGGAGGAAGCCACGGCTTGCATGGCATAAGTCCAGCTTCGTCCTAGAAGGAGGTTGTAAGTGAGGTTAGCGTCAACGACTTCAACCTCGACTTCTACAGTTTTCCCTTCTAAAGAGATAGGTAAACGCGGGAGGATACCAAGTGGACGAGATTCTCTTCCATCGAACGCCTCTAGGGTGGTGGGAGACTGGCTCAGGGCAGGCGAACCAATAGCCTTCCAACAAGCAACCGACATGATGCAGGTTGAGGCTCCTTCATCAATGACAGTACGGTGAATCGTCTTGCCTTTGATGAGAACTTGTATAAGGAAGGCCACCTGATGAGGTAATCTCTGCGTGAAACCTTCGAGGTCGAAAGAAATGAGATCCGAATCTGCCGGGTCGATGCCACCAATTGCTGATAGCAGGGACTTCCTCTGGGAGGGGCAGCTCTGGAGGACTTCTAACGCGGACATAGCAGACGGAGCCTGAGCTAAGTCCTCGACAATGCTATAATGCTGAGCGGCACGAGCATTGGGGTTATAAGATGACTTCCTGAGTACACCTTTGGGAGGGGGTCGGGGGATCGTCTCGGTGCTGGGCCGTTCAATGTGAAGAGGGCCAGAACTAGACGCGGGAGCGCTGGAGGGGACCTCCGGCTCCTTCCCGGCTGAAGATGGATATTCTTTCGTTCGAGTCGTGACGTGGACGGGGATGGTTCCTGCCATGAATACTTGAGAACCGAACGAGGAAGAGGGTTGAGAAGGGTCTGCCACCTGATGCGTCTGCTGGGATGGGAAAGGCTCTTTAAGCACGGCGGGGGACCCTGAAGCACCTTTTAAAAGCCGACTAACCTCGGACCGCCTGGGGCAGTCCTTGGTGTAGTGATCCTCCTCGCAAATGAGGCAGGGATACTTAGGCTTCCGCTTGGCTCCGTCCTCGGTGGGAGGTTTAGGAGGATTCTGCTTAGGTTGTCCGGATTTTTCTTTGGCCTTTCCTTTCTTTTTGCCTTTCGAGGATTTGTCTGCCGCGGTGGACTGAACGGCATTTACCTCGGAGGTATTCCCAGGAATAGATGGGCTCTGAGAAGCATTCTCGTTAGAGGCGTTTTGTTTCTGCTTCCCAGAGTTTGCGGTTGATTTCTTACTTGGTGAATTCACGGAGCCAATAACTCCATCCACAGACGGTTTCGGTGGAGCTTTGGTTTGTCCGTGCCTCGGGGCATCTGGCAAATAGTCATACAAAGTACCTGACTGAGAATATACTAAGTCAAGGTATTGAGCTCGCGCAATCGCTTGCTCTTCAGTTACACACGCCCCCATTGCAATATCTTTGGCAATTTTAGGAACAAAGGACGTGGTAAACCAGTCGGTCAGGAGTTGATCGGGAATCCAAAATTTAATCAAACGACGGCGTCTTCTCCATTCATGTATATGATCAGAGATGTGCGTTGCCGTATCCTGTTTTAGAGACGTGAGCAAATGGGTCCCAGTCTCGTACCGAATGGGTAACTGAAAATGAGTAAGAAAGGCCATAGCCAACGAGTTAAAGTCTGAAAACATACCGCGATGAAGTTCGATGTACCATTTTGCGGCTGAACCAGTGAGGGTCCTCTGGAAGAGGCGCAGTCGGATAGAATCATCAAGCCATGAGTTAGATGAACACCAAAGGTGATATGTCATTACGTGGGCTTGAGGATCCTCTCCGGCTTTGCCGTCGAACTTTGGACAGTCACCTGGTATTTTGGTCGGAACCGGTGGCCACCATGAGTTATGCAAAATAGGATCGTTTGTTAACTTGGACACATCGGGTAGTTCCAACGTAGCCAAAAATGGTAGCTGCGGGTTGAAGGACATGTGTGGCTGAGGGTTCGAGGCGGTATTAGGGTTCCACCCAAATTGGGGTTGCCCCCACGAACTTTGTCCAGACGGACCTGGCCCAAAAGGACCGGCCGCATAGGAATTTTGTCCCGATGGACCTGGTCCGAAAGGACCTGGCACATAGGGAGTTTGTCCGTAGGAGTTTTGTCCGTGTGCGGACGACTGTCCCTGTGTTTGCCCCCCAGCTCCCCATGAATTAGCAGCTTGCCCGCCAGGTTGACCATATTGATAATTTTGATAGGGAGTGACCTGTGGTCGCTGATAATTTTGGTAAGGAGCATACTGATTTTGCCCCTGGGGTTGCTGGTAGCCATGTGACTGCTGGGTCGCATACGGAGCCTGGTAGGCAGGCTGCGTTTGATATGGAGGTTGATAACCTGTTTGAGTCTGAGGCCCAGAGTATTGTCCTTGAACCGGTTGAGGTTGGACTACACGTCCCGAAGGTTGACTTGGTCGGATTCGAGATGGACCTGGTTGGCCAGCAGGATAGCCTTGCTGAACGCCAGGTTGTCCATGTGCCACCAAGGGTTGTCTTCGCGGAACGGGTGGTCGAATTGGTTGGATAGCTGGTTGACGCCGAGGCTGGCCAGCTTGTCCAGGTTGACGGTGAGGGTAGACCCCGGGTTGATTTGGCTGTATAGACGGTTGGCCCGTTTGTCCCCCACTGTAACCGGGTTGGGAAGAGGGTTGGGCTTGCTGTACGGCAGGCTGCCCTCTTGGGTATATAGGCTGGGCAGAGGGTTGCCCCCCTTGCCCAGAAGGATTTGCGTTTCGAGGGGTAGGTGGGCCCTGTTGAACATAGGGTTGTCCACCCTGGCCATAAGGATACCCTTGCTGGACGGCTGGTTGATTTGAGGGATTGTAAACTGAGCCAGTTTGTCCAGAGGGGTACCCTGGCTGGAAACCAAGCTGGTCTTGAAAAGACGGTTGCTCTGGCTGCCCAGTAGGTTGATTCTGATATGGGTATGGCGGACCTCCCATGTCCATAGGTTGTTCCTGGTAAGGTTGACCTTGTGGGTGCCCAGATTGTCCTGGGTCAGGCAGGCCATATAATGGTTGCCCTTGAGGGGGCTGCACGTAGAATGACGGGTCCTGATTGGGTGGTCCTATGGGCTGCCGAGGAGGGTCTCGGTTTCCAAAGTACTTAGTAGTGTGGTCATACATGACATTCAAAGATTCCTCGTTCTCTTCGAAAGGGTGACGAGGGAGACCTGAGATTTCCTCAAGGAACTCACCATTTGCATCGAAGAAGAAAACAGGACCATCGTAATCTGGGTCTGTTATAGGTTCCCCATAAGCATCATACGGTCCTGATCCTGGAATGCCTCCAACAAAAGAACCAGCTTGAGGAACTTCAGACGAGGGAATCGGTACAGCACTGACGACCGGAGTCGAACGTGCTACACAAACAGTAGGTTGAGCGGGAACTGAGGTGACGGGCGGGTTGAGTTCTGACGTGAGGGGTGGGAAAAGAGGCTGCGAAACAAAAGGGCCGATCGAGGCAGCGAGAGTAGGATCCCATATAGTGGTAGAAGTTGTTCTAGCATCATACCTATCCCTTAGCGATTGATATCGTGGAGGGAGGGGAGATGAAGACGGGATCGGGGTCTCAATGTCTGTGACCGCGGGTGTCTCGATGTCTGTGACTGCGGGTGTCTCAACCGTGCTGGAAGCTGCCCCCTCCATTGGAGATGACATACCTAAAGGGGTACGGGGGGTTTGGGGGGTATCCCAATCTTCTTCCCAGACGGGATTCCAATCCTCCAAGTAATCTGGGTTGCCTGGGGACCGTACGTTAATAGGCTGGATACTCGGAACAATGGGAAGAGTACCGCCTTCAACTGGTACCTCGGGAGCAACAGAGGATTGAGAACCTTGGTCACTTATACCGGGAGTTGATGGGTCAGCCAGGATGACCAGACCCCTTAGAACTCTTAAAGGAAACTATCGATAAAAGCCTACTCAAAACTATCGCACACAAGACCTAAAAAAGGATATGTTATCGTGGCCAAATTAATTTTTAAGACGCAAGGACCAAACTTGACCTTTTCATATTTCAGGAGTCGAGAAAAGGACAAAGATGACTCCAGTCTCCTTCGAATGTTTAATGAGCACGAAGTGACAAGACGCTCACAGGCACCTTTTCGTTTAGGGAGTCCGAAAAGGATCAAAAGTGACTGCTCTGGAACTCTAGGTAGAGGGTGTGCCAAACTCTTCACAAAACCACAGAATACTTTTTAGGGTACGGGTGGTCAATCTTCGTGAATGCTGTGTTCACTGCATTGCGAATTGTAGGGCGGCCGACTCGGCTTCCTATGGATAAAGGATAAAAGCCTAGTGGGGTCTCCCTATATACTCGACGGTACGTGGGAGCGCAGTCCGTATTAGACCACTATCGAGTCACAGAAGGAGGAATCACCCAACCTAATGTGAAACAACAGTGACTATGTTTTAAGACGCCGGAACACGTCTCTAACCTAGACCTCTAAATATTTGCGTTTAGTTCCAATGCGTTTTTAGATTCATTTGGTTCATTTTATAGTTGATCTTGAGATTAAGTTTCGATTTCAAGCTCTATCGTATGTTCGCTCACAATTACTTAGATGCAATCTAAATGCAAAAGAATTTCGTTTCGTTCGATGAATTCTAGCTACGAGAGAGCAAAGAATTTTTTAAACAAAACGAATACAAACAAACGAGCAGCTAAATGCAACTAAAGCGAGGAAAGGAAACTTTTCTTTTGAAAATGGAAATCAATGAAATGTTCTTTTCCTTTTTGAATTTTAAAGTAAGCTACTAATTCGTTTTCTTTTAGTGACATAAAACACCTAAAGGAATTTGGAGGAACTTGAACACCAAGTAAACTACTTAATGAGAGCACACGAAGTTCCCGGAAACACTCAACCAAAGTCTCGAAATCAAAGGGAAACAAGGCAATGCACGAGCTATGTGATCTAAGCTCTGCAAAACAAGCAAGGATCGCAAGCAAGGAGGAAGCGAAAAAGACCGCTTGGAAGCACAAACCAATACACTCTGACAATCACTGGAAAAATGCGAAAAGCGAGTCTAGAACGAGCTGGTCAATCAAGCAAACAGGGATCCTTACGGGAGGCTTGACACACACACGGCCACTAGATGTCCTAGGGTTCAGAGCGTGAAATCAAATAGAGAAAAGCAAACATCCGACGGACCAGAGTCGCAACCAGTCAATTAGAGACCCAAACACAATCCAGTAATCGCAAAAGTAAGGATGAAAACATGAACCAAGCAGCTAGAAGGGAAGTTGTTTGCAAACTTAAAACCAAGCAAAACGAAACCCTATGGAGTTGAGCTCCGTAATCAAACAGTTCAAAGTTCAGAGAGTGAAAAACAAGTCATCAGACAAGTGGGGAGAAGAAGGGAAAGTCACAGCAAGAGGTTCAGGAGGTCAATTTGGACAAAAAAGAGTTTTTCAGGCTCAGCGCGGGTAGCCTTCAGCAACTTGGCGCTGACAGGGGGAGGTCTTCAGCAACTTTGCGACGTCAGCGCGGAAAGTCAGGGAAAAAGCGCGCTGCCCTAGGACAAACGAGGTCAGCGCGGATATAAGGCACACAGGCGCGATGACCGAAATCGCAAAGAAGAGGGGGCGCGATGTCAGCGCGGAAGAACACGAATAAAGCGCGCTGCCCTTGAAAACGAGGTCAGCGCGGCTGTTAGACGTACAGGCGCGATGAAGAGAAAACCAAAAGAACAGAGTCGCGATGTCAGCGCGACTGTTCCGAAATAAAACGCGCTGGGAGTAAAAAACAAGGAAAGCCAAAATAAAAACTTCCCAAACCAAAGGCAGGAGCTTTTTAATAATAAAGACGCTTTCCAGAACACCCAGAAAGTTCATAAGCAACAAAAGACAATCCCAAAAACCCACAAAGAGATCAATCAAAGCCAAACACAAAAGTGGACTCAAGACTCAAAAAGGCTTTTCCCCAGCGGAGTCGCCAAATTGTTGAGAAGGTAAATCCCCTCTACGGATAGAGGCGATCCCTACTAGCCCAATAGGGGTCTAGCAACAATCACACAATGCTGCCACGCATGTTCCTAGTTACAATTAAACAAGAAGTAAAGAGCACCTACTTGGATTCCTGCGCTGTCGTGTGACGAAGAGATGTTTCCTTCGCTCCTTCGCTTCAGCTGGTCACAGTCCTCCGCGATCCCCGCGAACGGACACCTGCACACACGAAGAGAAGGCAAACGCAAGCGTAAAATCTAGTAAAAGTAACTATATGCCAGTCAGAAAAGACATAATTCACATTTATCCATTGCATAAACAAACGAGAATGGAACAATAATAGCAGTCATCTATTATTAATCAGAATAGAGAAGAGTACAACCAAATGTTCTGACGTCGGTAAACTCCTCAGGAGGGATCAGTCAGCATGTATCTCAAGCATTCACCTTTGAGGATGGTTCTCCCAAGACAAACAACTCTCTCTCTCTCACACAAATGTCACAAACAAACTTCCCAAAGCAATCAATCACTTCCACTCCTAACACACCACACCTATAGCAGCAATCTGAGCACTACAAGCTCTGTACAATCCAAGCTAAGTCTAGCTAGTTTCTAACCAGCTGCTCATGGTAATGGTGGAAGTTTATATAGGAGAATGAGTCTCCTAAAAAGGTGGAAGGATGAGCTTATCTTCAAGGGGAGTAGTTGCAAAGGGTCGAACAGACATGCCACAGAAGGGAGTCGATATTCACAAAGCTAACAACCAAGCCTGGAGAGATCTGGAAGGCTGGTTGTTTGAACAAATTCGCCCGAACTGGATCAGCGCGGATTATATGGAGACTGCCGCGCTGTCAGCACATAACAATAACTGAACAAGTCATGTCAGCGCGGAAGAACACGCGAAAGCCGCGCTGTGCGTCATCGCGGAAAAATGATGTTCTTCCGCGATGGCAGCGCACGAAATACGCTGTGGGGCGCTGGTCATCGCGGTTATTTTAGGAACAAACGCGCTGATGCACAAAACTTTGGAAAAATGGGTTTTAAGCCAGTTCAGGGATCAAACACTTAGTGATTGTGACAGCAGGGCGACTGACAGGAAGGCAGTGATAAATTACTGTGTAACAGGGTGTCAAGCCACGGATCAAGTGTCGGTAATACCGAGGTGAGAGTGAACCGTCGGATCACTACATATCGTGACCGTCGGATTGTAAGTTACAAAATGTACAACGGTAAAGAAACACACTTTACCTAACTCTAACCTAACTCTATGCTAGACCAAGTTGAACTTAACTATATCCTATGTGTCGGAATATCCTAACATCCCCCCTTAAGAACAACTTGGGATAGGATTGAAGGATTTACAAATATGACACAATAGGAGAAGGAAGGAGGCACTAGAGCCTATCCCCCCTTAGTGACAACTTCCTGAACTCCAAGCATATATCGAAGTTTAGTGAACTTCGCCTCTGTGAGAGCCTTTGTGAAGATGTCTGCAACCTGATCATCCGTTGGACAATATTGCACTTCAAGAACATGGTCATGAATGAGCTTTCTGATGAAGTGCATGTGTAGTTCAATGTGTTTGCTGCGCTGATGCTGGACTGGATCTTTGCATAGCTGAATGGCACTTTGATTATCACACCAAAGTGTGGTTGGATGCTGCTGCTCAAAGCCAAACTCTGATAGGATCTGACGAAGCCACAAGGCTTCCTTACTAGCTTCCACGGCACCACGATACTCTGCTTCTGCTGACGAAAGAGAAATGGCAGCCTGTTTCTTACAAGCCCATGTAATAGGTCCTGAACCAAGAGTGAAGACATAACCGGCAGTAGACTTCCGATCATCAAGGTCACCAGCCCAATCAGAATCAGTGAAACCAACTAACAGAGGAGCTGCTTTGGCACTGTAATGAATCCCAAACTGTACTGTACCTCGAACATAACGAAGTATTCTTTTAGCTGCTTTCCAATGACTTTCACGGGGGTTTTGCATAAAACGAGCAACAAGGCCAACAGCAAAGGAAAGATCAGGACGAGTATGGGTTAAATACAAGAGTTTTCCGACAAGTTGACGGTATAAGGTAGCATCAACTTCAGGAGAAGTACAAGAGACTGAAAGTTTGACTCCAGACTGAAAGGGAGAAGGGGCTGGCTTACAGTCTTCCATGTGAAAATGACGAAGAATATCACAAGCATACTTGGACTGGGAAAGGAAAATACCTTCTTGGGATTGCAAGACTTGAAGACCGAGAAAATAGTGTAAGTGTCCTAAGTCTGTCATTTCAAATTTCTTTTTAAGGCTGGACTTCACATGGTTTATAAGGTTGGGATCACTACCAGTAAGAATAAGATCATCAACATAAAGAACAAGGATGATAAGAGAGTTGCCCACTTTCTTGGTGTAGACAGTATTGTCAGAATGACACCTAGAAAAGCCAGATTCTAAAAGAAAGCTATCCATTTTGGCATACCAAGCCCGAGGAGCTTGCTTGAGGCCATAAAGGGATTTCTTAAGTCGACAAACGAGGCTGGAGTCTGTTTGTATGAAGCCAATGGGTTGTTCCATATAGATTTCTTCCTGCAAGTCCCCATGCAAGAAGGCAGATTTAACATCCATTTGATGGACTTCCCATTTTAAAGAGGCAGCAAGGGAAAGAACAAGGCGGATAGAGTTCATTTTGGCAACTGGAGAGAAGGTTTCAGTGTAGTCAATGCCTTCAACCTGTGAAAAGCCCTTAGCAACTAGACGAGCTTTATGTTTATCAACTTTCCCATCTGGTCCATACTTGGTTCTGTAAACCCATTTGCATCTAACAAGTTTGCGTCCCTTTGGTAGAGGAACAAGATCCCATGTATCATTTGTCATCAATGAATGATATTCTTCATTCATAGCTGCTTCCCAATGTGGATGGCCTGAAGCTTCTGCAAAAGTGTCAGGATCATGATTTACTGGAGCTTGAGCCAGTAAAGAAGAGGCTCTTTCAAACTGAGAACGTGTACGTCGCTGATCTGTAGGATCACCGGCAAGATCACCTGCTGCATCCCGAGTAGCACGGACCCATCTTGGAAGTTGAGGATCCTGAGAAGGTGGGGGAGGATTATCATCCTCGCTTTCATCATCAGAAGAAGAAATGTTTTCAAAGATAGAAGAGATAGGAAGAGGTGGCACATCCGCCGGACTAGGCTCGCAGGCCGATTTATTTTCATCAAATTTTACATCTCTTCTAATGATAACATTTTTGGACTTAAATGGAATAAGTCTATAACCTTTTACATCTTCAGAATATCCAACAAAAGTACATTTCTCACTCTTAGGTTCTAAAGCTTTATGCTTTTCATCTGGAATATGGGCCCATGCTTCACTTCCAAACACACGAAAGTGACTTACATCTGGTTTAATGGAACTCCAAGCTTCTTCTGGAGTGATATTCTCTAGAACCTTAGTAGGAGTGCGATTGATTATATAATTTGCACAATTAATTGCTTCGGCCCAAAAACTAAGACTGAGTCCTTTAGATTGCAGCATACAATTAGCCATTTCCTTTAAGGTGCGATTTTTCCTTTCAGCTACACCATTTTGTTGTGGAGTGTATGGAACAGTATGTTGCATTTGAATTCCATTTTCGGTGCAAAAGTTGATGAATGTGTTTTTAACATATTCTCCACCATTATCAGTTCTTAGCTTAAGAATTTGATGTCCAGATTGTTTTTCAACAAATGCTTTGAAGGCCAAAAAAGTGTTAAATACTTCGCTCTTGAGTTTTAAGAAGTATACCCAAGTGCGTCTAGAGAAATCATCAATGAAAGTTAAGAAGTACTTGCAGCCAGAGAATGAAGCAACAGGAAGAGGACCACATAAATCACTGTGCACAAGCTGTAAAGGGGCTGAGGCGTGCCAAGAGGCACGTTTGTCAAAACTGTCCCGATGATGTTTTCCGAGTACACATCCGGAACAAACACCATCTTTGCAAGATACCATAGGAAGACCTGTCACCATATTTTCTTTACATAGATGCTGAAGGGAGCGATAGTTTAAGTGACCAAACCGCTCATGCCAAAGTTTGCTCACTTCATCATTATGAGCAACAAATACTGAGGGAAGATGGGATGACCCAAAGTTGTGAAACTTATACAACCTTTTGGAATCATCAGCAAGACCAGTAGCTAGAATCTGTTTAGGATCTTTTAGATCCTTGATTACAACATCATGAGGTGAAAATTCAACAATTTTACCTTCACCTGAATGAGTTATCTGATAGACAGATAGAAGGTTGCAGGATAAGTTTGGAACACATAATACATCATTGAACTGACCATTGTCTAGATGAACAGTTCCAGTCCCTACAACATTAAGAGATCTATCATCACCAACATATATATTTTTGGTGTTACAATCATTTAAAGAAGAAAACATGGCTTGGTTTTTGGCCATGTGACAAGAGGCTCCAGAATCAATGAGCCACTCATGAGAATGAGAAGAAGAAGAAGATACATTTAATGCATAACCAGACTGAGATGATTGACGATGACATGCAGAAAGTGCCGTTCCGGAAGTTGAAGTTGAAGTAGGCTCCAGATGGATGTTATGTTTCTTCATTGCGGCTTCCAAGGCTTCCATCTTCTTAAAGCATTTAGATTCTAAGTGGCCATCTCGATTACAAAAGTTACAATGTCTATCAGTCTTCTTCCATTTGTTTTTATTGGTCTTATCATTTTGCTGAAATGATCTTTCATCTTGAGGCTGAGTTGGTTTAGGACCATTCCTTTGAGGATAAGACTTCTTAGGATTCTTTGAATTTGGTTGCTGCTGGGCGGCTAACGCTTTCGAGGAAGAGTTTCCAAGATTAAGAAGACCAAGGTGTAAGAGTTTTTCTTGTTCTCTTATTAAGGAATCACAAAAGGAGTCAAAGGAAGGGGGTTTGTAGTCTTTGCCTTGACAAATGAAAGCTTCCCTTGTAGAATGGAAAGTGGAAACAAATACAGAGTAGGCTGGTCCCAACTTAGTAAGGATGGAATAAATAAGGTTACCATCTTCTTTCTTAACTTTAACACCTTCCAAGAGATATCTAAGGGTCTTGAATTTGGACAAGAAATCTTCAATGCAAGAAAAATTATTAGGATCCAAAGTAAGCAACTCATTCTCAAGTTGATGGGCTCTAATTTCATTTTTAATCCCAAAAACTTTAGCAAGTTTTTCTAATGCTTCATGAGGAGTTTCAATTTCTGCAATGTGGAATCTAAGATCAGGAGAAACAGACATTCCTATCAAACCACGTGCTTGATCTTGTCTATTTTCCCATTTTTCGGCCTTGTCTTCATCTTTGGGTTTCTTCTCTTGGTCTGTGGCTATTCTGAAGAGACCTTTACTTCTAAGTAAATCTCCCATGTAGGCTACCCATTGGAAGTAGTTAGTGCTGTCAAGAATGACTTGGCATGGACTTTCCATTTTTTGAAAAAAACCTGAAGCTGAAGATGCTGAAAGTAAGTGGTCCAATGGATAGATCTCGAAAAAATAGGCGGTTTTAAAAAAAACGGCTCTGAAAAAGGCTTCCGGATGAAGAAGTTATGGCTTTTTGAAAAAAAATTGTTGACGTTGCCGGCAAAGTGCGCGAATGTGCGGGAATGAAAAAATCCGCCCCCACAAAATGGAGACTTGAACCCAAGACCTCTACTCTCTTAAAAAAGTCTTTGAACCAATTGATCTATACAAAATATTTGAGAGAGAGAGAGAGAGAGAGGGGGGGGGGGGCCTCGATTTGCGTGCTTGCCTTGGGAAGGCTCTTTTCCCCTACAAAACACAAAACACAAAACCCAACACGAATATGCAAAGAAAAACGAACCTTACGGCTCAAAGTTAGCTTTAGCCAAAAAACTAGAATTTTTTAAAAAAAAATCTCAAAGTTAGCTTTTAACCGAAAAACTAAATATTTTTCTCAATGTTTCTGATTTTCCAAGATCACACTAAGGTGCAGGGAAAAGAGCATACGCATGAGAAAAATCCTTTCTTTCTGTTTCTGATTTGCCCAGATCGCACAGAGTCGCAGGGCAAAGAGCATACGCAGAAATGAAAGGTATAGATCCGGGAAAAAAAAAGGCTAAATAAACCGAAACCGAAATAAGCAGAGAGAAAATGACAGTAAACTGCAAAAAAAAACACTGTATACCTCCCGATCTGAAAAATGACGCAGCTAGGGCTACCGGAAACCTTTTCGCGTGAAACGAAAGGGGTTCCTCACTGAAACAGATGCTCCGAACGCAACAAAGCAGTCCTCTCGGCCCGAAAGCAGTCAGAAACAGCAGATCTAGGAAACGACAGCCGCATGCAGTTCTACCGGCTTCAGATTTGGATCACCAACGGACGCGGCCCTCAAATAGCTCTGATACCATGTAGGAATTTACAGGGTAAGTTCCTCAGAAAGAATACCAAAAGGACACCGCTCACAACCAGATCTCAAATCAATACACCAGTATTTTTGACGTGGTTAAAACCCTCAGAGTGCAAGGAGGGAAACAGTCCACGGCCTGTCCCAACGTGGGTACAGACAATTTATTAATCAAAGAATGAAAATTTACATAAGCTTCTCTCATGCACGGATTACCCGAACAATGACCCTCCATGCGCTTTAAATAGAACTCATGGACCAATCGGGTGTCAAGCCACGGATCAAGTGTCGGTAATACCGAGGTGAGAGTGAACCGTCGGATCACTACATATCGTGACCGTCGGATTGTAAGTTACAAAATGTACAACGGTAAAGAAAC
Organism: Pinus tabuliformis; assembly: GCA_031772625.1. Classification (NCBI taxonomy): domain Eukaryota; kingdom Viridiplantae; phylum Streptophyta; class Pinopsida; order Pinales; family Pinaceae; genus Pinus; species Pinus tabuliformis. The sequence goes on from CM062819.1 coordinate 1,849,661,563, forward strand.
ACACTTTACCTAACTCTAACCTAACTCTATGCTAGACCAAGTTGAACTTAACTATATCCTATGTGTCGGAATATCCTAACAATATTCAGCAAGTTTGCCCCACGAAAATCCTTCTAGCACTTCTCCAAGGTTCTGCGTCAGAACTGCTAGCCTCAGCGTAGCTCTAGAACACTTTGCGTCAGCCTTCAGCCTCTCTATGTCAGCTCTCTAGCCTTATGCATCACCCACGCAAGCCCCTCAGCCTTTGCGCAGTCTCTAGCTACCTTTACTTGGCTCATGCTGCCTCTGCGTTAGCCTCTTCGGTCACTGCGCTGTCCCTCTAGCACTATCGTTGCCTCTCTGTTATGTACTCACTGCCCCCTCGCTGCAACAGATCACTTGTTCGAATTTTCTCAGCAAACCCCGCTCCAGAAAATTGAACTGACAGATCAATCTTGGTGTATCTCCAACTGACCCTCAAGCCTCCTCTTATACTTTTCCTGTTGAATCTTCAACGTATGAGATTAAGTCTCTAATCAACGGCTAAGATTAGATTTGGTTTGATCCATGTCATTTAGAACCTTCTCCCTCAGTTTTATATTAATACCCATTAATATTTTAATTTTCCTAAGTTTAGACTTCGAAACCCCATTAAAAATATTAATTATTTTAATATCTCTCTAACCGCGTGGAATTTCCCCAAACCATTTATGAGTCTTGGAGATCTCATTTGCTTTAACCTCTCCACCAATTTTCATGGCTAGAGCACATCCGATGCTACCACAATCAACACTCCCTCTTACCGAGGAATGTGCTGTAGTAATGTTCCACTACTGAACATCACATTGATCCTTCTGCACCGGTACCTTTGTTGATGCTAGGCCTGCTTCCTTACATCCACTGCACTGTTGCTTCCTGCACTGTTGCCCATGGCTCTGCACTGCCACTGCTACATCTGTACTGCAGCTCCCTCTCAACATGATGTCCATGCTGCCCATAGCACTACCACTGTAACTCAATTACCGTGAAGTAAGTAACTGATCTACCCAACTTCTGACATCCTTGTCAGTACGGAAGCCTCCTGATGCTGAAGCTACCTCAGCTACTATCCTGTGCTCCCTCTGTTGCCTCTGTGCTGCTGCAAACACCTTTGTGCCTCTTGCACTGCTACAACCTCCATTATGCCTCTCGCACTGCTGCAAACACCTCTATGCCTCTCGCGTTGTTGCAACCCCCACTGCGCTGCTATAGACCTTTGCACTCTAGCACTGCCTTATCGCTCCATCGCATCTTGCTTCTTCCCGACATCCGTCATCCTGCTACTGTCATTTGAGGCTCCCATCGCCGAATATGATCCAAGAGTTTGGGCACCTCAAGCATCCTGCCCCTCATCTTCTGTAGTCCTCATGACTACAACTCGATGTCTCCCCACCTCTTCTCTAGAGATGCATGAGCACTCATGGCACAGTCGTCATCAGTGTCGACTTCTTTCTCCGCCTTAGCCGAAGATTCCTTGGAGTCAAAAGCCTCTCCCTTATTCTTCTTCCTGGGACATTGGGTTGCATAATGACCTAGCTCCCCACAATGGAAGCACTTTACCTTGGAGATGTCCTTCTTCTTCCTCTTCCCTGTTGTCCCGCAGATGCCAGAGTCGCATCCTCTTCCTCCTCTTTCTTAATTCGACCTCCTTTGTTACTACTCCCTGCCTTGGTCAACCGTCTGATCTCTTCTTGGCGAAGAGCTACCCACATCTCTTCCCATCCTGGAAGAGTAGCTCTGCCCAAAATGCCTTGGACAAATGTCTCCCACTCCTCGAAGACTGCATTCAGGGCGGTCCTCACCATGAACTCCTAATCCAGTGTGGCCCTGATGGAAGTAAGTTGGTCCCGAATCTCTTGCAATCTAAGGAGGTATAGATCTATCTGCTCCCCCTTCTGCGTCTGATACGACCGTATTTGATTCTCTAATAGCATCTTCTGCTGCACAGAAGTGCCCTGATACAATGTCGTCAAAGTATCCATCTCCTTTGTCGTGTTCTTTTCGGAAATATGCAATACAACATGATCCTTGACCTGATCCGGATTTAAACAGGAATGCAACAAATTACAGATATAACCTTACATATAGAGATGCAACAGAAATAATATTCATTTCATTATTGTAAAATATTGAAATATGCTTACAAACAGAAATGGAAATAAACTAGCTAGGGCGATGGTAGCTTATCTTTGAGAAGAGATGTGGCGGCTACATGCCTCTGAACTGTGTTACAATGAGGCTCGAAGGCCTATTTATTGTTGAAAAACAATGGAAAACCCTAAACATCCAAAAACCTAACCCTGGGAGATGAAACGCCAAACTGTGGGCCCCGTTTGGGTAAATTGGTACATCAACTTCCCAGGGTCATAACTTTGGCATACAATCTCCGTTTGACACGCACCATAGCTCGTTAGAAAGATCTATCCGAGGACTACAACTTTGGGTAGAGAAACATCAGTCCATGGACCCATGTTTCTCCCAGTTTTCCCAAAAAACGTCGATTAGGGCCTCAAAACGGCTCCAGAAGTTCAAGACCCGAAAAACTGCTAAAAATAGTAAATTGTGCTACAATTAAGATAACTACAAAACTGAAAGAGACAGTTGTGGGGGTCCAAGTGGGATAGGTGGGTGGCCACCAACATCCACCTGGATCATTCCTCCCCCCTTAGGAAGCAATGGTCCCCATTGCATTGAGTTCCTCCATCTGCTGAACTTGGTCCCTAGTGAGTTGTTCTACAATCTCTGATGTGTCCAGTAATGGTGGGAAGCATGGTAGAGGGTGGTCCACATTGAACACTCGGTGCAAGCGAAGGAATGGGGGAATGATGTGCTCCAAAGCATTATTCCCCACAGCCTTGGTACTGGTGTAAGGACCATGTCGGAGCTTCCGATGGGCTCTTGTAAGGCGTTTTTTCTGCAGATGCAACCAGAGTTCGTTGCCCACCTGAAACTTGTGTGGTTCCCCTGTGGGTGAGGAGAAGTTATCCCTGTGTTCTTTCATGACCGTATCCCTCTGTTGTTGCTGCATGGAGGAACCCTTCGCGGGGGTCATGGATGTGGCGACGATCTTCCCCTCACTTTGGGAGTGAACCAGACAGAAAATGAATTTCCTAGTCTAGGAGATGAGCTTGCTACATTTCTTAATAGTGATCAAAGAGGTGGCAATAGGTGGGGCTACCTTTGGTATCCTGTATAATGAATTACCCAAAGAAATAATGACAGCGCGAGGCACTGTTGGCAAACTCGGAGATCTCGTCCTTGGTGAAGCCACCTAATACTGTACGGTTGTGGGTGTGGTGTAGTCGGTAAGCCCAACCGCTTCACAACATTTGCTGAAATGAGGTTCTTTTGGTTGCCACTATAGACAATGAATTGCAGCAGTGAACCCTTCACCCACATCTGTGAATGGAAAAGACGCTCCCCCTCCTCTAGATCTTTGGGCTCATTCTTCTGGATCTTGGCGGTGGCAATAGTGGCGCTAAGCTCCGCGTCAATGATCTGCTTCCCTTTGCCATTCCCCTTGTCGGGTTCTAACTCAAGGTCGGAACATGCTTCTGATTCTGAAGCCTTTAACTCAGCCACCAGCGACAACTTGGTCCAACACTCACTTGTGTTATGAGTGGGGCTCCTATGGAACTCACACCACTTTCCTGTGTCCTTCTTTGACTTCGTGGTGTTGCTCTTTTCTTGCGGCTTCAACGGGTTGTATTGGGTCACCCTGCCTTAGCTTTGTCCTTTGGTCTTCAGATTCGCAAATCCAAACTCTCGCTTCTTCTATTTAAAAACTTCTACTCAGTCTTTACAGTGTATCGGTACGCAGTGCCGAGCGAGGAGATGTTCAGGAACTCCATCTCATCTTGGATGTACCTGTGGAGGCAGCCGCGGTACTTGAGTACCAAATGCAGCTCAGAGTCCTTGATACCCAACTGTGTGCGAAGGGTATGAAAAATGTTTGTGAACTCCGGCACATCTTGGTCCCTTCCCAGCCACAACGTGGTCCACTTTATGTATTTGTCCTCATAGCCTTTGACAGGGTAGTACTGCTCCTTGATGGCATCCCGGAATGAATTCCAAGTGAGTGCGGTTGAAAATAGTGAGCTTGTACTTTCATCCTTCTGCTTGCAGTAGGTTTCCCACCAGTCCTTGACGTGGGGAGCTGCTTTGAGAAGAGCGAAAATAATCGTTTCCCGGCTAGAAAAACATGAACAAAAAAATACCCTTCTAGCAGATTTAACCATTTATCTACAACATCTGCGTCTATTTGACCCTCGAAGATGGGGATTTCAAAATTAACTTGTACCTTAAAGGGTGTGGTATTTCCAGTGTAGCTGTCGAAAGTCAATGCGTCGCCCCTAAGTAGCCGCTGAAGGATCTGGGCAAAGTTTTCCATCATTGCGTTCCTTTGCCGCTCAAGGGCTTCTTCGAGCAATATTTTAATAGGATCTCCTGCCCCCTCATCTTTCTTTTCATCCACCATGGGAGGCCGTCAGGATTTGCGAGGCTGGTCTTGCAAAGGTTCGACCAGTTCAAGCCCTAGCTCCTTATATCCCGACCTCGTTAGGGACATGCAAAGAAAAACAGAGAAAAAGCAGACCACTCTGATACCACTGGTCTAGATTTAAACAGGAACGCAACAAATTACAGATATAACCATACACATAGAGATGCAACAGAAATAATACTTCATTTCATTACTATAAAATACTGAAATATGCTTACAAACATAAATGGAAATAAACTAGCTAGGGCGATGGTAGCTTATCTCTGAGAAGAGATGTGGCAGTTACATGCCTCTGAGCTGTGTTACAATGAGGCTCGAAGGCCTATTTATTATTGAGAAACAATGGAAAACCCTAAACATCTAAAAACCTAACCCTAGGAGATGAAACGCCAAACTGTGGGCCCAGTTTGGGTAAATTGGTACATCAACTTCCCAGGGTCGTAACTTTGGCATACAATCTCTGTTCGACGCGCACCATAGCTCATTAGAAATATCTATCCGAGGACTACAACTTTGGGAAGAGAAACATCGGTCCACAGACCCATGTTGCTCCCAGTCTTCCAAAAAAACATCGTTTAGGGCCTCAAAACGGCTCCGGAAGTTCAGGACTCGAAAAACTGCTAAAAAGAGTAAATTGTGCTACAAGTAAGGAAACTGAAAGAGATAGTTGTGGGGGTCCAAGTGGGATAGGTGGGTGGCCACCAACATCCACCTGTATGATGACCCCATCAAGGATTATGCACTCTAACTTCACCATTACATCCTCATACTTCTCATTATCAGTTGGGTCTACTAGGATAGCCACGATTCTCAAGGGGAAGCCCTTGATGCAATGTCTATCTAGGAGTGACAGGATCGTGGCCTTCCAGACGACAAAGTTGGAGGCCGTCCAACCTGTTATGATCCCTCAGTCCGTTCATTTCCATCTCCGCTCCTCTTTTGGACTCCCTCTGAGATTCGACTTCCCTCCTGGAAATCTCCCTCTAAGTCTTGATTTCCTTGCTGGAAATCTTCCCACCAAATGTCGAACCGCTCCTCTCCAATCCTCTTTGCAACTGCAACTCAGATCTCGATTTCTTGGCTAGAAATTCGTCAAGGTAGCGACTCCATCTACCTTGGTTTTGTCCCATTAGGTACTGTTATGCTCCGACAGAAACAACACCCCACCAGCTCCACAATCTGCCCACAGCTCTCTAGGCCCCGACAACTGAAGAAACTGAGACTTCCAGCTCTGCGCAATCCCGGCAAAGGCTGAATCACTCCTCTGGCCAACTACGTCAATCCTACCTGGCTGAGTAGGATGACGTGGCTCTTTGTGAGCCACTTTTGCCTCTCTCTGCCTCTACGCTGGCCCTCTCTCTGGCTCAAAATAATGACACAGGCCCTCTACATCACTCCTTCTCTGCTGCCTTCTTCTTAGGAGTAGCTCTGTCTCTCGGGACAGTTGCTACTACTGCAAATTTCTGATACTGTTGGTGCCTTCAGTCCTCCTTTGATTTGCAATGCTCTGATACCATGTTGAAATTTCTAAGTCTGACACGTCAGAAATTCCTATTGAATTATCTAGTTTATTTCACCTACTTGTTTATTCCATTAACAAGTTATTTATACATATAAATAGTGAAACTAAACACAAATGCAGCCTTAACTCATATACAAATCAGCAACTGAAATACTAGACAAACACATAAGGGACACCGTTATTTTTGGGCAATCTTACCCGGAAAAACCCAATGCAGGAAAACCGGTGCAGCAGTTTTGAGGGTTTTATTATTATGCAAATTTCTTGAGTACAACTAGGGTGCAAAACTTGCTCACCCAATAGAGATTTTTATATGATAGTAATACCTCTTCTCGAAGACAGATATTCAGCAACTCTGCCCCACGAAAATCCTTACGGCACTTTTCCAAGGCTCAGCATCAGCCCAGTTAGCCTCAGCGTAGCTCTAGAACCCTCTGCATCAGCCTTCTACCTCTCTGTGTCAGCTCTCTAGCCTTCTGCTTCACCCACGCAGGCCCCTCAGCCTCTATGCAGTCTCTCGCTGCCTCTGCGTGGCTCTTGCTGCCTCTACGTAGCTCTGGCTGCCCTGCGTCAGCCTCTTCAGTCACTGCTCTGGCCCTCTGGCATTGTCTCTACCTCTTTGCTATGTACTCACTACCCCTTGCTGCAACAGATCACTTGTTCGAATTTTCTCAGAAAACCCCGCTCCAGAAAATCGAACTGACTGATCAATCTTGGTGTATCTCCAACTAACCCTCAAGCCTCCTCTTATACTTTTCCTGTTGAGTCTTCAACGACCGAGATTAATTCTCTAGTGAACGGCTAAGATTAGATTTGGCTTGATCCATGTCATTTAGAACCTTCTCACCCAGTTTTATATTAATACCCATTAATATTTTAATTTTCCTAAGTTTAGACTTAGGAACCCCATTAAAAATATTAATTATTTTAATATCTCTCTAACCGGATGGAATTTCCCCAAACCATTTCTAGGTCTTGGAGGTCTCATGTGCTTTAGCCTCTCCACCAATTTTCATGGCTAAAGCACATCTGATGCTACCACAAATCAACACTTATCATACCATCATACATTTTTATTCTGACATTTCCCACCCCAATAGTCTGACAAGATATATTATTACCCATAAGCACAAAATTTCCATTCACAACGTGATATGAAGTGATCCAATTTCTATGTGAACTCATGTGATGAGAACCACCAAAATCTAACAACCAATTTTCAAATGATGAGAAACATTGCAAATAGATAGAACTCCATTTATCAAACCCAATTCGATGGATAAAACCTCATTTATCATCCCTGACTCAACTTGATTTACTTCCTTCTTTCAGTTTTCACTTGACTCTTGTCTTTTCTAGCTATCCTTCTTGATATGCCCTATTTTGTTGCAGAACCAGCATTTGGCTTTACACTTCTTAACTCTTGACTTTAATTTGGAAGAGCCTCTTGATTTCTCTACTTTCTCCCTAGACTATCCTCTGGCTACCATAGCTTCTGGCCTGGAAGCTTCAATGCTAGACTTCCTCTGTGCTTCTTTAGATAACAAAGGTCCCACAACCGAATCAAATTCTAGAGAGTCAGTGGTGCTCTAACTAATTGAGTCACAAAATGGTCCCAGGACTTGGCAAGGAGTGTTGATTTCTGGTAGCATCGGATGTGCTCTAAGCCTCAAAATTTCTAGGGAGGCTAGGACACATGTATTCCAGAATACCCAAAAATCATTTTGGGAAATTTCACTCAGAGAGAGTTTTAATAAAAATGATTAATTATTTTTAATGGGTGCCTAAGTCTAAACTTAGGAAATTAAAATAATTAAAGGGTATTAATTAAACTCGGGGTGAAACTTCTAGAAGATGTTGAAATTTCTAAGTATTACCCGTTAGAAATTTTATCTGTAGTCTTCTGGTTTATTTCTCCTACTTGTTAATTACAAACAAGTTATTAAACATATAAACATCGAAATAAATACAATACAGTCTCAACCATCTACAAATCAACAGCTGAAAGAAATAGCAAACACACAAGTGACACTGTTATTTTTGGACAACTCGTCCCCGGAAAACTGGTGCAACAATTCTAAGGGTTATATTATTATGCAGTATATCCTTGAGTACAACTGGGTGCCAAACTGGCTCACCGGACAGAGAAAAAATAACCAACAATAATACCTCTCTATTCGGAAGCAAGTATTCAGAAAACCTGCCCCACGAAACCCTCTCCAACACCACTGAAGCATTGCGTCAACCTCAGAACCCTCTGCGTCAGCCCTCTGAGGCACTGCGCAGCCTCTGGGACCCTCTGTGTCACCCCTGCTGCCCTCTGCGTGGATGACGCAGGCCCTCTAGCATTTGTGTTGTCTCTGCTAGGCTTTGTGTGGCCTGCTCTGCTTATGCATCAGGCTCTCTGCCTCTGAGCTGGTCTCTCAGCACTATCTATGCCTCTCTTCTGTTGCGCTGGTCTCTTGGCACTATCTCTGCCTCTCTGTCAAGTACTCACTGCCCCTTGCTTTTGATCATTGATTCGACTTTACTTAGCAACCCTGCTCTAGTAAATCAAATGACTGATCACTCTGGTGGTATTCTCCAACTGACCCTCAAGCCTCCTCTTATACTTTTCCTGTTGGTCCTTCAACGACCGAGATTACATCTCTAATCAACAGATAAGATTAGATTTGGCTTGATCCATGTCTTTTGGAACCTTCTAACCCAGTTTTATATTAACACCCATTAATATTTTTTTTCCTAAGTTTAGACATTGGTTCTCCATTAAAAATATTAATTATTTTAATATCTCCTTAACCGGGTATAATCTGCCCAAACCATTTCTCGGTCTTGGATATCTCATGTGCTTTAGCCTCTCCACCAATTTCCATGGCTAGAGCACATCCGATGCTACCCCAAATCAACACTCCCTCTTAGCCAGGACTATGCTCTAGTAATACTCCACACTAAGCATCACCCTGATTATACGGCACCGGTACCTGTGCTGATGCTAGGCCTCCCCGCCCAACATTCTCTGCACTGCTGCATCCTGTACTACTGCCCATGGCCCTGCCACTTCCACTGTTGCATCCGTACGACATCTCCCTCTGCATCCGTGTTGCTGCTAGTCCTTTCGCCCAACACTGCATCTGCACTGCAACCCCCTCTCATCATGTTGCATCGTGCTATTGCATACTACTACTGCACTGCAACTCAGTTACTGAGAAGTAAGTAACTGATCCACCCAACCACTGACATCCCTATTAGGCTAGAAACACTCCCGATGTTGAAGCTCTCTCTGTCGCTATCACATGCTCCCTCTTCTGCCTCTGCGTTGCAGCAACAACTCTCTGTCGCTATCACATGCTCCCTCTTCTGCCTCTGCGTGCGTTGCAGCAACAACTCTCTGCCGCGATCACATGCTCCCTCTTCTGCCTATGCGTTGCAGCAACAACTCTCTGCCGCTATCACATGCTCCCTCTTCTGCCTCTGCGTTGTAGCAACAACTCTCTGCCGCTATCACATGCTCCCTCTTTTGCCTCTGCATTGCAGCAACAACTCTCTGCCGCTATCACATGCTCCCTCTTATGCCTCTGCGTTGCAGCAACAACTCTCTGCCTCTCGCACCGCTGCAAACCTCTATGTGCTATCCTGCAATGTTGCAACCTCCTCTGTGCCTCTCGCACTGCTACAGCCTGCTAGCCTTGCATTGTCTGGGGACTCCTACACTAGAGCACTCTTTGTCGCTTCATCCACGTCCATTTCTACCGAAATACGCCAGTCCTGCTACTCTCTCTTCGAGGCTTCCGTCGCAAGATATAATCCAAGAGGTTGGGTACCTCAAGGATCCTACCCCTCATCGCCTGTAGTCTTCCTAACTACAGCTCGATGTCTCCCCACCTCTTCTCTAGAGGTACATGAGCACTCATGGCACAATCGTCATCCTCTTCTACCTCCTTTTCTGCCTTCGCTGGCGCTGCCTTGGAGTCAGGGGCCTCTCCCTTATTCTTCTTCCTCGGACACTAGTTCACATAATGACCCAATTCCCCACAGTTGAAGCACTTAACCTTGGAGAGGTCCTTTTTCTTCCTCTTCTCCTCCTTCCCCGCAGATGCCAGAGCTGCATACTCTTCCTCTTCCTTCTTGATCCGGACTCCTTTGCTGCTACTTCCTGTCTTGGACAGCCGTCTGATCTCTTCTTGGCGAAGATCCGCCCATAATTCTTCCCAATATGGAAGATTCGCCCTGCCCAGAATGCTCTGGATGAATGTCTCACAATCCTCGGAGACTGCATTTAGAGCGGTCCTCACCATCAACTCCTGATCCAGTGTGGCCCCTATGGAAGTCAATTGGTCTCGGATCTCCTTCAATCTCCCGAGGAAGTGATCTATATGCTCCCCCTTCTGCATCTGGTATGATCGCGGTTGATTCTCAAGTAACATCTTCCTCTGCACGGAAGTATGCTGGTACAATTTCTTCAAGGCGTCCCACATTTCCTTTTCCGTCTCCTTCTCGGCAATATGTTGGACCACATGATCCTTGACCCCATCAAGGATGATGCATTTCGCCTTGGCCATTGCCTCCTCGTACTTTTCATTATTAGCCGGGTCAACTGGGATCGCCACTATTCTCAAGGCGAAGGCCTTGATGCGATGTCTATCTAGAATGGACAGGATCCTGGCTTTCCAGACCACAAAGTTGGATGCCCCGTCCAGCCTGTCCTGATCCCTCAGCCCATTCATGGCCATCTCTCTACTCTTCTTGTCGACTCCTTCGAGTCTCTCTACTTCCCTCCGGAAGTTCTCTCTTCGACTCCTGCTGAGTCTCTCTACTTCCCGCCTGGAAGTTCTCTGCTAGACTCCCTCTGAGTCACGATTTCCCTTCTAGAAATCCTCCTACCAATCGTCAAGTCGCACTTCTCCGATCTTCCGTGCACCTACAACTCTGATCCAGATTCCTTGGCTAGAAATCCGCCTCGGTAGCAACTCCCTCTACCTCGATTTTGCCCTGTTAGGTATTGTTCTGCCCATAGTACCCCACCAGCTTCACTCCTACAAATTTCCCACAGCTTCCTATGCCCCGCAACTGAAGGACTAAGCCTCTAAGCTCTGCGCAATCCCGGCACTGGAAAAAATGCTCCCTCAGCCAACTGCGTCAACCCTCCTGGTCTCTGCGTGAGCCTTTTTCTGCCCTCCTCAGCCTCTACTCTGGCCTCTCTCTGGCCCGGATTGATGACACAATCCCTCTGCGTCAACCCTTCGTCTGTTGCTTTCTGCAAGGAACATCTTATGTCATGTGAGACAGTTGTTTCTGCTACAAATGCTCTGCTCTAGCTAATGCGTTCAGCTCTCCTGTGATCTGCAACCACTCTTTGATACCATGTTGAAATTTCTAAGCATTACCTGTTAGAAATTTTATCTGTATTCTTCTGGTTTATTTCTCCTACTTGTTAATTACAAACAAGTTATTTAAACATATAAACATTGAAATAAACACAATACAGTATCAACCATCTACAAATCAACAGCTGAAAGAAATAGCAAACACACAAGTGACACCATTATTTTTGGACAACTCGTCCCCGGAAAAACCCAACGCAGGAAAAGCGGTGCAGCAATTCTGAGGGTTATATTATTATGCATTGTATCCTTGAGTACCACTAGGTGCCAAACTGGCTCACCCAACAGAGAAAAAATAACTAGCAGTAATACCTCTCTATTCGGACGCAGGTATTCAGAAAACCTACCCCACGAAACCCTCTCCAACACCACTGAAGCACTGCGTCAGCCCTCCTGGCCTCTGCTCCAGCCGCAGAACCCTCTGTGTTAGCCCTCTGAGGCACTGCGCAGCCTCTGGGACCCTCTATGTCACTCCTACTGCCCACTGCGTGGATGATGCAGGCACTCTGGCCTCTGTGTTGTCTCTGCTAGGCTCTGCGTGGCTTGCTCTGGCTTCTACGTCAGGCTCTCTGCCTTTGCGCTGGTCTCTCGGCACTATCTCTGCCTCTCTGCCTCTGCGTTGGTCTCTCGGCACTATCTCTGCCTCTCTGCCTTTGCACTGGTCTCTCGACACTATCTCTGCCTCTTTGCCTCTGCGCTGGTCTCTTGGCACTATCTCTGCATCTCTGTCCAGTACTCACTGCCCCTCGCCGCTAATCATTGATTCGACTTTACTTAGCAACCCCGCTCTAGTAAATCGAATGACTGATCACTCTGGTGTATTCTCCAACTGACCCTCAAGCCTCCTCTTATACTTTTCCTATTGGTCCTTCAACGACCGAGATTACAACTCTAATCAACGGATAAGATTAGATTTGGCTTGATCCATGTCTTTTGGAACCTTCTAACCCAATTTTATATTAATACCCATTAATATTTTATTTTTACTAAGTTTCGACTTAGGAACTCCATTGAAAATATTAATTATTTTAATATCTCCTTAACCGGGTAGAATCTACCCAAACCATTTCTGGGTCTTGGAGATCTCATGTGCTTTAGCCTCTCAACCAATTTTCATGGCTAGGGCACATCCGATGCTACCCCAAATCAACAAAAGAAGACAAGGATCAAGTCAAAATGATCTGAGCCATTGATTAGAATCTAATTTAGGTCGTTGATTACTCAACTAGAGGATTATAAGAAGAGGCTTGAAGGGCATTTGGAAGACACATAGAGTAAGAGATCAAGAGATCGGTTTCTGAAGAGAGCAGTGCAACAGTTATCGGAGAAGTGATCGAGGTCATTTCTTGCAGTGAGGGGCAAAGATAGTTTCTAGTTGGAGAGTTTTCTGATCCGGGGAGACATCGCAGAGCCATGCTGGGCAATGCAGAGCCATGTAGAGGTAACGTAGATCCCGAGAGGAGATCTGAAATTTGGTGGAGAATCGAGTTCCAGAGCCAGAAGCCAGGGTGTGAGACCGGGGGGGCAGAAAGTCGAAGTTCCAGAGGCAAATCAATCATCCAAAGGAGTGACGCAGTCCCCAGAAGCTGTGACGCAAAGCAGCACAGTGATTGTGCAGAGGCAGCTAGGGGCTAGCAATTCAGTGGCTAGATCAGCGCTGGATCGCCAGTGATAGTATGAGGTATATCTCACTCATCTCTCTGTCTATCAGATTCTCTGTATTAGATAGACAACAAGGCATCCAAAGATTGTATTCAGAAATTACTTCTTATTATTACAAACCCTCAGCTGCTGCAGCAGTTTTCCCACATTGGGTTTTTCCAGGGATATTGGTCCAAAAATAACAGTGTCATTTGTGTGTTATTTCTTTCTTGCTCAGATTCTTGTTTCCGCATATTATTTTTAAGTTGTGAAGTCTACAGTTGTATTTGCTTCGATATTTAGAGTAGAACATAGTAAAAAACCTGCATGGATTAACAAGTAGGAGTAATATCAGTTGTTGCAGTATTGATTCGGGGGATTCTCAAATTTTCACAAGGAGCATAGCAACATAAATGGATTTATCTTATTCTTCAAATTTGACCTCCATACTAGTCAACTGGAAAATAAGGGTATTAAATACATTTAGGTGGTCTACAATTTTAGTGCCCTCCATCCTGAGGTTGTACAACTGCCTCTTCAAGTAAATTTTGTTGGTTAGAGACTTGGTCATGTATAAAGTCTCCAATTTTCTTCACAGACCTACTCCTGAGCTTTCTTCAACAATGTTGAAGAGAACATCATCCACCAGGCACAACTTGATGGTACTACAAACTCAGGCGTCCAAGTCCTCCAAGTCCAAATCAATCATGCCAACAGGCCTCTTTCTTACCCCATCTAATGCTTTGTGCAACCCTTGTTGCACCAGCAAATCTCGTACCTTCAGCTTCCACAATGAAAAATTATTTTTGTCGATGAATTTCTCCACCTCAAACTTGGCATTAGTCATTTTTTCCATTTTCCTCCTACACAAACTCCTTTAACAATTTTTTTTTTAAATTGACTAGGTTCTTTCAAAGTTCTAATCCTTCAACTAGGGTTTAAAAAAAATCTTGCTTCCCCATTTAAAAAATTTCATTACTCATTCCATAAACCCTACTTATTCTTTTACCTAAAACCCTAGTTCTTTTTTTTTTAATTGATCATCTTAAAAAAATTCTTCCAAATTTTTTTTCTTTAATGGTTTTTCTTTTCTTCAAGCAAAAAAAAAAATCTTTTTTTTAAACTGTTGCTTGGGTTTTAAAAAAAAATTACCCATTTCTAAAGAAATTGGTGGCTAGGGTTTTTGGTTCTGCTTCTGCCTCAGCATAAAGCTATCCATGACCCACAGTTGAGCCTAACTTCCTTTGGCAGCGGCTGGGGTTTCACACTCTGTGAGCGGATCTTGAAAACAATTGTTGCTCGGCTTCTGCGGCCCGCCTCCTATCTCTAACAATGGCGAGGGTTTTTCAAGAACACGGCTGGGTTTTCTTTCACGTGAGTTACCAGACTTAGATTCTGCTTTTTTGTAAAATTGCAACTCAATTCCTCTCTGCAAAAAATGCAGCCTCAACCAAACTTCTTCTGCAAAGTCGATACAACATCTATTTACTTTGCCCAACTCCTCTCTTCGTGTTGGAAACGACAACCTTCCCTCTACACGGATTCTTTACAGCACTTACCATGTGGGGCTCTTTTACTGCACATAATTTCCCTCAATCTCATCGCTGCTTGAACCCCTAGCAGATCTCCAAAAAACATTGGTCTCAATGTGGCTCTGTATGCTCTTCACAAAATTGATTGTGACCCTTTTAATGAAACTCAATCCTAGTGTTAACTTGGAGGTCGGATACCACTCATTGGTATTTTTGAGCCCATAAACTTAATTGAACAAGAAGGAAAAATGCACAGAATCAGAAAACTAATTTCATAAACACACACACAAGATATACGTGGTAAAACCTTGACAGTGTGTCAAGTAAATCTCCACGGGGTAAGGGATTGGAATACTTTTATTAATCAAGGTCAATCAATGACGCTTTGATACATTTTGCTTCTTGGGTTACAACATTTTAATCAATAGCCACCATTACAAACTGCCTATCATTATAGAATCGCCTTATTGGTAAAACAAGATTTATTGAGATAAAAAATTACATTTACAAAATCTTTTAATTGTTGTCAATTTTAACATATTAAAGTCCCAATGCAAAGTCCAATAATGTCTAGTGCAGAATGCTCAGGGATGTCAGGACTTACATCGACAATCGGGTTGGGGGGAGTGCGTACAAGTACAGGTGCAATCGACCAAAACTCTCCTCATTAGAGAGTACAAAATGGCACAATAGTGAAGCAGGAGTGCTGAAGCAATTCCTCGGCACTCCTATGTGTCAAATGAAATACATATGAGAATAAAAATAATAGTGGGTAGAAAGGGGTAAACCCAAACAACAACTAAAGATGAATACATTGTGTGCAAAAGGGTGAAGGAATAGAACCTCTACTTTTTCCCAGAGGCAGATGTAGAAGGGGAGGTCAAGCTATCTCTATCACCATCAATCACTATCAAAGTACCAATGCAAAGTCTGATAATGTCCATAAAGGAATGGTCAAGGCTAAGAGGACCTATATGGGTAAACTTAGGGAGAGTCTAGGTGCAATCAGGAAATGCTCTCTCAACATTCAATGCCGACGAGAAAATCTAGTAATGGGTATCTAATTGCTCAATCTGGACTAGGAGACATTTCTGCGCAAAAAACAACTAGATCGGGTACATCTTTGTGGCTCCATGTGGGTAGTATGTAATCTCCCAACTGAATGGAAGTGCACTGTCTCACATCTGCTCTCCTTTGTATCCATGTTTGGAGTATCTTCGCATCACTTAATGCCTCCAATTGCCAAGATGGGTTGAAGAAAGAAATTATCACCCTGGTGGAGTTGGGCCTAGATAAAACCTAAAAGGTCTAAGGGTTATCATCTGTGAATAATAGCCTATAGAATATAGATAGCCAAACATATCAGATCAGGACAGTGAAAAAGGGTAAAATGGAGCCCTCAGAATCTTAGTATAAACAGTAAGTTCTCCTTTCCCTTCATCTCCTATAAATTATACAATCAACATTGTTAACAGCTAGATCTGCACCCCTGCATTAAAGGCTTTAACCCATGCATCTTTGTAGTTTTAAAGGATTCTATAGTTCAAAGAAGGGCTTGGAGGACTTTTTTGTATGGATACATGCCCAAAATCTAGCAAGTATCGCTCACAAACATTGGGTATGTCTCAGAAACAAATGCCCCATCAATAAAGGGCTCATTGTCAAAGGTCTCTAATGGACTGTGTTGACCACTACCGGTCAATTGCCCATAGCAGTACACCCCCTTTTTTCTTTGCAAAGAGGGTAGCGCTTGATCGACATGTCCGTGCCATTCTACAGTCATCGACAACTTGATCAATTTATGTTGTAAACCCAGTCTGCATGTATAAATTGTTAATAATCTTAGCAGATATGAGTCATGTCTGTAAATTGCCTAGGTGGACCTAATTTTCTAAGTGATAATCTACGTTCCGGAAGGTTTTTCGTCTCACCGATCCATGATCGGCAGAGTTTTCCTTCAGCCTAACCCCAAAGCCGGAATGGATTTTGTCATTAGAATCTTAGAAGAATCCTAGTGTGTTAATCTGCTAGATAGTTGTGTCGCAGAACTCGGTGGTTTATGAGGGTTTATGTCAAATAAGTTTTCCCCCTTGGGATGTAAAGTTGTAAAAGTCATGATGTAAAGTGTCTTGAGGGTTAAGAAATGTTTTAATCCCCTCATAAGTCCTAAGTCCTAGGTCCTAGGTAATTTTCCCAAAAGCTAAGTTCAAGGATCCATTTAAAAATAAATTAAATAAATAATAAATAAATAAAAATATAAAAATATAAAATATAAAAAAAAATAATAATAAAATAATTTTAAAAAAATGAATAAAAAATATATATGATAAAGTAAAAAACCTAAAAATAATAAAATAATAATAATTTGAGTAAATAAATGCAGAATTTCAATTTTTTAATACATTAAAAATTTGACGGATGAGATCAAGAGATATCTTGATCCTCATCGACGGTCGAGATCATTTTGACATGGATCACTTGAACTAGCTGTTGGGATCTTTTCCTTTAAATAGGGTACTAGGGGTCATTTGAGATCATTCGATCTTGGAGTCTTGTGCTAAAGAAGCTCTCTTGTAAACTTTTCTGGTGCTAATAAAGAAAGACTTTGGGGTTAAAATCTTGCTGGTGTTACTCTCTCGAAGTGCTGTGAGCTATTTTATTTTCTGCATACTTTGATTTTCAACCATTAGTAACAGCTTATTATAGAGTATTGTTGAGCACAAGTATCTTGTTCACTTGCTAGGGTTTGAATGGTATTAGGCTTTTTGAAGTAATGGCAGGTATCTCCATTGCTTTTTGAGATCTGGTATTAATTTTTCTCTCTTTATTGATGGTTGAAGTGAGCTGTGCAGGAAACCCTTATTGAAGAAGATCAGCGGGCGTTTGGGGAAGTTCTCGGCTGAACCAGCCAGCTCCCGCAAGCATTTTCTTGCAGAGCCCAGCTAGTTTTGATCCTGGGTTAATCATTTAGTTTGTTTTCTGATTTGCATGAGAGATTTCCTAAGTATTTTCACAGTAAATTTGAAGTTCTAAAATATTATTGATGATAACTGACAAATATGGCTGTTGAAGAGCTATAAATTTTGAAATTTGTAGGGTTTCATTTTAAATCTTTGCATATACTTTCCGGATTTTGGTTTTCCACTTGCAGGTCTGAGATAAAATTCTGGAGGAAAATTGAGTTTTGCAGGGTTTACTATTCTGCTGTCCAGAGGTTTCAGATATCAGTTGTTTTTTCAAATCTGGGGTTCCATTATTTACAGGAAGAGAATTTTTATGTGCTCCCATCAAATTTCAACTCACCCTGGTCTCAGCAACACAGCTCCGTCAAACCCCATCTGCTCTTCATCGATCAACCTGCAACTCATCCAAAGCTGCATAGCTCTCATTGGAACTGCGTTTTTTTTCATTTATAAGGCTCTTCACACTGCTTAAATCTCCCACTTTTTGCAATCCTCCTCTCCACGCCATCATCTAGCTCCATTTTTCAACGCAGTTTCATCCCCGCATGCAACCCTACAGTCTTATTAACCAGGCGAAATCCAATTTCTTGTCTCAGCACGTGAGTCTGCCTACGTTTCTGGTCTCAGCGTGAGATTACCTACGTGAGGCCTTTCCTTCCACACATCTGATCTTCGCTGCCGCCACCAAAGCTATCGTGGGCCTGCAAGCAGCTCTCGTTTCTGCTCCAGTTGCATCCGCAGGTCCGTCGATCTCTCAGCCTGCAGCCCCTCACGCTGTGGGCAATCCTTCTAATCCGAAATCTTCTCACTGCATCGTTCCTTTTCTTCTGCCGACCTGCGCAAACCTGTTAAAACTCTCATCCGTCGTCAGGGTTTGGACGTTCCACACGGACCAGGTGCTTCACGTGTTTGGCGTGAGGTAATCTCTGTGGGATGTGCGTTAAATTGTTCCGTGCGGGCATCAGGTAAGTTTTTCTCAGCATCCAATACGATTTAAAAGTCTTTGTAAACACTGGTAAGGATATCGATTTTCCTTTACGATTTCGGTTTAGCCTTTTTTAAATGCTATACATTAAACTAATCTCGTTATAGTTTTGATTTGAATTGAAATATAAAAAAAAATAATAAAAAATCATAAAGAGTTTCAAAAAAGTTTTAGGACTTTGGCTTTAGATTAGATTTAGGTTTTATTTAAATTTTAGATTTAATTTAATAAAAATAAAAATAAAAATTTCATAAA
Source organism: Pinus tabuliformis (assembly GCA_031772625.1). NCBI lineage: Eukaryota > Viridiplantae > Streptophyta > Pinopsida > Pinales > Pinaceae > Pinus > Pinus tabuliformis. The sequence goes on from CM062819.1 coordinate 1,849,680,361, forward strand.
AAAATAAAAAGGTTCCTTTTTATTTAGATTAGATTTTTTTTTTTTAAAAAATTTCAAGTTTTGTTTTAAAATTATAAAAAGGCAAAAAAAGGGGTTTCTTTTGTTTAGTTTTTTTTATTTTAAATTTTGTATTATTTGAAAAATATAAAGGTATTTTTGAAGATATTTTTCCAGCTTAAATCTTGACCCAGGAATCTGTTACTGAGGCTAAATTTGGGATGTGGGGTAAATGTTTTTCATCTGGTTAAATATGCTTGAATGATCATTTAAGGATTAGCTATATGAATGTAATCTCTGGTTGTTTAAGGCATTTATCTTTTGAAAATTTTTTTTAATCGCTGGAATATCGTTATTGAGCTTTAATCGCTAAATCATTATAAGGGCATTGTGGTTTTACTGGATATCTTGCATTGTCCAAGTTATTTGATGATAAATGATTGCTGTACATGGTTTATATTTCGACAACATCTAGTAAGTAATCGTTTGAGGATCAAACTCATAAGGCACTAGTCTGTTAACTCAATAAAATCTATTTAGTGCTTGTTCCTTCGTGTCTCCCAACCCCACTGGTCCACAGTTGGTTTTCATCATTTCATAGGGTCTACCCACCTTAGCCGCGGGAGACACGCTTAAACGGAGCGACCGAGGATCAGGGTGACAGCCCCCGGTCTGAGCATTGTCGTGACAATCTGTGCGACAACATTTTTTGGCGCCGTTGCCGGGGACAGAGTTTTTCTGTCCTTGGTTCTTTCATCTCGAGCTTTTTTGTGTTTCACTTCTCGTTCAGGTGGCGACTCCACTTCATATATTATCTTCAAGAGTGTATACTAGAAGACATCCAAGCAGTCTGTGCAATCCTACTCCTGATCCTTAAAAGGTCCTCAAGGTACGATTACACAAACTCTCTTCTCGTACACTTCTTGTAAACCTTGGACAAGAAGCCCTCTCTGATATTCATTTGCTTTTTAAAGGTCAAGTTAGGCACAACATCATGGATATGTATGCCCCTTGTGACATTTCTAACATTCCAGGATATCCCAATGATATTCCATCTATTGGGATCGATAAATTGCCTAACTTTCAAGGAGATAATGCGATTAGTGCTAACTCTCATTTGTGATATTTTAGCATATGGATGGCTAAGTACGCAAGATCTGTTGATTTCGATCATGAGGACGTCAGAATGACTCTTTTCATCTTAACTCTAGGAGGCGATGCCTATGATTGGTTTGCAGAAAAACCTCAGAATTCATTTAACTCCTTACAATCGATCATTAATGCATTTAAAGAAAAATATGGAGATAAGAGATAAGGAAGACACCTCGTAAAAGCTATTAGCCTAATAAAAATGAGAGAGGATGAAACTGTTGAAGAATTTAATAAAAGGTTTAATGGTATTGTTAGAGAATTACCTCAAGACTATAAACCTACAGATAAAACTCTCCAAGATTTTTACATTGATGCCTTTAGTACTGAGCCATCTTATGAATTAAGGCGTGCTAAACTTAATGATTATAGAGATTGCCAAACCTTAGCTATAGAGCTTGAAAAGGACAAGGCTGCATCTGGGAAGTCTGAGATCCCAGGTTTCGATAGGGCTGCTACGAAACTAAAGGAACCTAAAGGAAAAGCAGTTCAAGAACCTGAAAGTGAGCTTGTTCTCAAATTGCTTCAAAAAATTGAAACTATGGAAATTAATCATAATAAGGAGATAACCACTTTGCAGAATAGGTTGATCCAAATGGAAAGATCGCAAACGCAGAATTTTCAACCTCGAAACAATAATAATAGAAATAACAATTGGCAAAGGGTCAATCTAGTGAGCAGAGACCTCCTAATCCGCTAAATAATTTGGTTGATAATGCTCCTCCTTACTGTCGGGTTTGTGATGCTCTTCATGAAGAGGCCACTTGTCCCATCGTTAGAAGAATTTTAGATAATGGAATGTTTGGAACGGGTGATCAAATAAATGTAGTAGGCAGCAAGTTTCCTTTGTCTATGGATGATTGGATAGAGGTCAAGGAAAGGAGTCGTGATGTTGTGAATCCTTCATCACCTTTTAGTATAAATAACCTTGAAAATGAAGATATTTTGGCTAGGTTATATGGTGAAAAACCCTCTCCCGAGCAAATCTTGGAAATTGCTAGAGATAAGGGTTTGACCTATCAGAGAAGGGATAAAGATCAAAGCGGGAACCAAATTCCCCTTCGAACTTTTAACCCTAGTGTAAACTCTGGAATAGATGTCGATTTGGGAAGTTGGTTTAACAATGCAAAAATCTGGGTTTCTGTCTCCGAGATTGCTAAAATCCCTTGCCAAAGAGACAAGTTACTAAAAGCGATTCAAGGTCCTCAAGTCAATACTTCTCAACAGAAGACTCGAGAGGTTGACTATCATGATGCTCCCATATATCTGCAAAGCTTAGATGCTGATAACAAAGATCACCAGCCTTTTTTTTATCACCTTATTAGTTGATGGGTATAAATTGAATAATTGCATGTTAGATTTTGGTGCATCAGCTTGTGTAATGACTAAAAGGGTCATGGAACAGCTTAACTTAAGAGTTTCTAGACCCTACTATAACATATGCACCATGGATTCTAAGAAAATCGAAGTACATGGTTTAATCAAAGATTTGCAAGTTCATCTTTCAGTTTATCCAGACATCATGGTTGTCATGGATATTGTTGTTGGGGATGTACCTGATGCCTGGGGCATGCTGTTATCTAGAAAGTGGGCCTCAAATCTAGGAGGAAGTATTCAAATGAATTGGTCATATGCTATGATTCCTTCTCCTAGGGGTGATGGTTTTGTAAGACTAAACAGAGAGCCCGAAAGAAAATTTCATGTTGAAGATCCTAAGAGACCTCACAACGAAATAATCAAAGAGCAATCTGACATTGGGAACTATGCCATCATGTCTAATTTTATAATTCCTCCCGATGATAAGATTAGGGATCTCAAGGGTAAAGTTTGGTATATGTACTTCGATGGTGCAGCGTCTAGGCATGGTAAAGGTGCTGGAATAGTGCTTAAATCTCCCCTTGGTCACATTTTCAAGTTTGCCTATCGATTAGAATTTGAAGCAACCAACAATGTTGCTGAATATGAGGCTATATTGTTGGGGCTTGAGTTGGCCAAGTCCTTGAGGGTTAAATTGCTTAGCATTAAAGGGGATTCTGATTTAGTTATCATGCAGCTTAAAAATAAATTCACATGCAGAAATCAAAGATTAAGAAACTATCGAAATGCTGTGTGGGATACTATGGAGCATTTTGATGCCCTTGACCTCGAAGCAATTCCAAGAGAGCAAAATAGTTTGGCAGATGAACTTGCCGTAGCTGCTACTACTTTCCAGTTATCTGATGAGCTAATTAAAGATAAGATCAAAATGGAAGTAATATTCAGACCATTTGTTCCAGATAACTCAAAGCATTGGCAGGTCTTCAATGATGAAAAGCAAGTCATTCGTTTTCTTAATAGTTTGGATGAGTTTGAGGATTTCCGGATAGTTTCTGAGGAGGATGGATCTTTAAATCATGAGCATATCATAAATCCTACTCCTAGGAATGTGGTTGCCTTTGAGCAACATTTTGATTGGCATGATGCCACGAAGCTGAGAGAAGAAAATAAGATGGACCCAGGCAAATATCTCGAGATAAACATTGGTACTTCTGAAAACCCAAAGATCGTTAAAATTGGTAGAGGTACTAGTGTGGAGGAAAGAAAAAGGTTAATTGATTTACTTTGCAAATATCGAGATATTTTAGCCTTTTCTTATGATGAATTAAAGGGCTATAGGGAAGATGTCATGGAACATACTATCCCCTTAAAAGATGAAAATGCTAAACCCTTTTGTCAGAAACTTAGGCAAATTAATCCTAAATTAGCCCCCTTGGTTCAGAAAGAACTTGCGAAAATGCTTGCAGCAGGGATTATCGCTCAAACAAGGCATTCGACATGGTGTTCGAATCTGGTGATTGTTAGGAAAAAGAATGGTACGATAAGGCTGTGTGTCGATTTTCGAAACCTCAATCTAGCATGCAAGAAAGATAATTACCCTTTGCCAAACATGGAGACTTTGTTGCAAAGAGTAACCGGTTCTGGAATGATGTCGCTACTAGATGGTTTTTTTGGGTACAATCAGGTATGGGTTAAGAAGGAAGATCGTCATAAAACCACGTTCACCACACCATGGGGTACCTTTGAATACATCAAAATGCCTTTTGGATTAACAAACACTGGGGCTACATTCCAAAGGGCTATGGATTATGCCTTCAAAGGGTTAATCGGGAAATTTATTAAAATTTACCAAGATGATCTTACTGTTTTCTCTAAATATGGTATCAGTCATGTAAATCATCTTAGGCAGGTTTTCGATAGATGTAGAGAATACGGGATTTCATTGAATCCGGCTAAGTCTGTTTTTGGAGTAACGGAAGGGAAATTACTCGGCCATATCATTTCTAAGGAAGGAATCAAGATTGATCCTGAAAGAATTGAAGCAATCCAAAAGATTCCTCTTCCTCATAATCTTAAGTCCCTTCAGTCTTTCCTCGAAAAGATAAATTTTATTAGAAGGTTTATTCCAAATTATGCAGAAATAGCTAAGCCTATTCAAAATCTTCTAAAGAAAGATGCAAAATTTGTTTGGCAAGAAGACGGCAAAAAGGCTTTCCAAGAAATCAAATGTGCTATTGCAAGAGCTCCTGTCTTAGTTAGTCCCGATTATTCCAAGGACTTCATGATTTTTTCTTTCGCTTCCGAAGATACCATTGCTGGTGCCCTGCTTCAAAAGAATAAAGATGGTCACGAGCAACGTATTGCTTTCATGAGTAAAGCACTTCCAAATTCCGAATTGAAGTACAACACCATGGAAAAGCAGGGTTATGCCCTGGTCAAGTCTCTTAAGCACTTTAAAACTTATGTGGGTTATTCTAAAATCATCGCTTTCGTCCCACATTCTGTTGTTAAGGATATATTAACTCAAACTGATTGCTTAGGGACTCGCGCTAGGTGGATTACTAAAATACAAGAGTATGATTTAGAAATCAGACCCACCAAGCTGGTCAAAGGCCAAGGTTTAGCTCAGATGTTAACTGAAGGTAACGAAAAGACTCTTGGTTTGTTCTGTCTTAGCGATCTATCTTCGCCGGAACTGCAAAGATTAGCAGAGCATGATTGGTACAAGGACATAGTTTATTACTTGATGAATATTGCATGTCCTAACCATTTAGTTGCTCATAAGAGAAGGGCTCTTAGACTAAAAGCCACTAAGTATTGCCTTATGAAGGATGGCCTTGGGTGGAGAAATCCTGAGGGCATAGTGCTTAGGTGTGTTGATGACGTTGAGTCCAAGAAATTAATCTCTGAGTTTCATTCAGGATTTTGTGGTGGTCATTATGCTGCTAGAACTACCGCCCACAAAATCCTGAGAGCTGGCTATTATTGGCCTTCAAATTTTTCTGATGTGCACAAGTTTGTTAGAGCCTGTCAAGCCTGTCAACTATTCACTGGGAAACAGAAGCTTGCTGCCCTGCCTCTACAACCTGTCATTGTAGAGGCACCTTTTAAGCATTGGGGTCTGGACTTCATAGGGAAGTTCCATGAAAATTCTAGCAATGGCTACTCATGGATTTTCACTGCCACGGATTATTTCACTAAATGGGTTGAAGCCATTCCTGCTAAGAATGCCACTGAAAAGGTTATTATGGATTTCATTGAAAATAACATCATTACTAGATTTGGTGTCCCCACTAAGATCACTACTGACAATGCCAAAGCTTTTAGTTCTTTAGAGTTTTCATCTTTTTGTTTCAAGTATGGCATTGTCTTATCTCATTCGTCAAATTACTATTCTCAGGGTAATGGTCTGGCTGAATCAAGTAACAAGAATCTCATAACCATTATCAAGAAGATAGTAGGAGATAATAAGAGATCGTGGGACAGCGAAATCAAGTATGCTTTATGGGCAGATAGAATCACTAAGAAGAAAGCTACTGGTAAATCTCCCTTTGAATTAGTTTATGGCTTGGATGTAACTTTACCTGTGCACCTCAAATTGCCAGCTTATCAGCTCCTCCAGAATTTTTCTACTAATAAAGATGTTGTTCAGAATAGAATAGATCAGATTGTGGAGTTAGATGAAGCTCGTAGGATAGCTTTTGATGCTATATGTAAAAATCAATCTAACATTAAGAAAAGCTTTGATAAATTCTCTCGATCTAGATCTTTTCAGGTGGGAGATATGGTATTGCTTTGGGACCGCAAGAATGAGAAACCATGAAAACATAAGAAGTTTGACAGTTTGTGGCTGGGACCTTACATCATTCGAGATATAGCTGGACCAAACTCATTCCACTTGAGCAGACTGGATGGCGAACCACTTGATCTACCAACGAATGGCCAAATGCTCAAGCTGTTCTTCAAAGATGATATCTGATGCCATAGGGCATCCTTTGTATTGTATTTCTATCCCTACTCCTTGTCATTTCAGCATTTCATTTCTGTTTTAGATTAGATTTACTTTTCATAGTTAAAGAGCTTCTATCTTTTATGTGCTTAAACGTTATATGATGATTTTTGAATGGACGCTACTTATTTCTGTTGTGTGTTGCGTGGATGCAGATTCTGGATTCTCACATTCCTACAGTGAAGCAACGTGTCCCCAAGTAGAGCCAGATGTTGACCACTACCGGTCAACTGCCCATAGCAGTACACCCCCTTTTTTCTTTGCAAAGTTGATCGACATGTCCGTGCCATTCTACAGTCATCGACAGCTTGATCAATTTATGTTGTAAACCCAGTCTGCATGTATAAATTGTAAATAATCTTAGCAGATATGAGTCATGTCTGTAAATTGCCTAGGTGGACCTAATTTTCTAAGTGATAATCTACGTTCTGGAAGGTTTTTCGCCTCACCGATCCATGATCGGCAGAGTTTTCCTTCAGCCTAACCCCAAAGCTGGGATGGATTTTGTCATTAGAATCTTATGAGAATCCTAGTGTGTTAATCTGCTAGATTATAGTTGTGTCACAGAATTGGGTGGTTTATGAGGGTTTATGTCAAATGGGTTTTCCCCCTTGGGATGTAAAGTTGTAAAAGTCATGATGTAAAGTGTCTTGAGGGTTAAGAAATGTTTTAATCCCCTCATAAATCCTAAGTCCTAGGTCTAGGTAATTTTCCCAAAAGCTAAGTTCAAGGATCCATTTAAAAATAAATTAAATAAATAATAAATAAATAAAAATATAAAATACAAAAAATAATAAAATAAAAATTAAAAAATATATATGATAAAGTAAAAAACCTAAAAATAATAAAATAATAGTATTTTGAGTAAATAAATGCAGAATTTCAATTTTTTAATACATTAAAAATTCGACGGATGAGATCAATAGATATCTTGATCCTCATCGACGGTCGAGATCATTTTGACATGGATCATTTGAACTAGCTGTTGGGATCTTTTCCTTTAAATCGGGTGCTAGGGGTCATTTGAGATCATTCGATCTTGGAGTCTTGTGCTGAAGAAGCTCTCTTGTAAACTTTTCTGGTGCTAATAGAGAAATACTTTGGGGTTAAAATCTTGCTGGTGTTACTCTCTGGAAGTGCTGTGAGCTATTTTATTTTCTGCATACTTTGATTTTCAACCATTAGTAACAGCTTATTATAGAGTATTGTTGAGCACAGGCATCTTGTTCACTTGCTAGGGTTTGAATGGTATTAGGCTTTCTGAAGTAATGGCAGGTATCTCCATTACTTTTTTAGATCTGGTATTATTTTTTCTCTCTTTATTGATGGTTGAAGTGAGCTGTGCAGGAAACCCTTATTGAAGAAGATCAGCGGGCATTTGGGGAAGTTCTCGGCTGAACCAGCCAGCTCCCGCAAGCATTTTCTTGCAGAGCCCAGCGAGTTTTGATCCTGGGTTAATCATTTAGTTTGTTTTCTGATTTGCATGAGAGATTTCCTAAGTATTTTCACAGTAAATTTGAAGTTCTAAAATATTATTGATGATAACTGACAAATCTGGCTGTTGAAGAGCTATAAATTTTGAAATTTGTAGGGTTTCATTTTAAATCTTTGCATATACTTTCCGGATTTTGGTTTTCCACTTGCAGGTCTCAGATAAAATTCTGGAGGAAAATTGAGTTTTGCAGGGTTTACTATTCTGTTGTCCAGAGGTTTCAGATATCAGTTGTTTTTTAAAATCTGGGGTTCCATTATTTACAGGAAGAGAAATTTTATGTGCTCCCATCAAATTTCAACTCAGCCTGGTCTCAGCAACACAGCTCCGTCAAACCCCATCTGCTCTTCATCAATCAACCTGCAACTCATCCAAACGCTGCATAGCTCTCATTGGAACTGCGTTTTTTTTTCATTTATAAGGCTCTTCACACTGCTTAAATCTCCCACTTTTTGCAATCCTCCTCTCCACGCCATCATCCAGCTCCATTTTTCAACGCAGTTTCATCCCCGCGTGCAACCCTGCAGTCTTATGAACCAGGTGAAATCCAATTTCTTGCCTCAGCACGTGAGTCTGCCTACGTTTCTGGTCTCAGCGTGAGATTACCTGCGTGAGGCCTTTCCTTCCACGCATCTGATCTTCGCTGCCGCCACCAAAGCTATCGTGGGCCTGCAAGCAGCTCTCGTTTCTGCTCCAGTTGCATCCGCAGGTCCGTCGATCTCTCAGCCTGCAGCCCCTCACGCTGTGGGCAATCCTTCTAATCCGAAATCTTCTCACTGCATCGTTCCTTTTCTTCCGCCGACCTGCGCAAACCTGTTAAAACTCTCATCCAACGTCAGGGTTTGGACGTTCCACACGGACCAGGTGCTTCACGTGTTTAGCGTGAGGTAATCTCTGTGGGATGTGTGTTAAATTGTTCCCCGCGGGCATCAAGTAAGTTTTTCTCAGCATCCAATACGATTTAAAAGTCTTTGTAAACGCTGGTAAGGATATTGATTTTCCTTTACGATTTCGGTTTAGCCTTTTTGAAATGCTATACATTAAACTAATCTCGTTTTAGTTTTGATTTGAATTGAAATATAAAAAAATAATAATAAAAAATCATAAAGAGTTTCAAAAAAGTTTTAGGACTTTGGCTTTAGATTAGATTTAGGTTTTATTTAAATTTTAGATTTAATTTAATAAAAATAAAAAATAAAAAGGTTCCTTTTTATTTAGATTAGATTTTTTTCTTTTAAAAAATTTCAAGTTTTGTTTTAAAATTATAAAAAGGCAAAAAAGGGGTTTCTTTTTCTTTTTCTTTTTTTTTCTTTTTTTTTTTTTTTTTCTTTTTTTTAATTTTTTATTTTATTTTGTATTATTTGAAAAATATAAAAGTATTTTTTGAAGATATTTTGCCAGCTTAAATCTTGGCCCAGGAATCTGTTACTGAGGCTAAATTTGGGATGTGGGGTAAATGTTTTTCATCTGGTTAAATATGCTTGAATGATCATTTAAGGATTAGCTAAATGAATGTAACCTCTGGTTGTTTAAGGCATTTATCTTTTGAATTTATTTTTTAATCGCTGGAATATCATTATTGAGCTTTAATCGCTAAATCATTATAAGGGCATTGTGGTTTTACTGGATATCTTGCATTGTCCAAGTTATTTGATGATAAATGATTGCTGTACATGGTTTATATTTCGACAACATCTAGTAAGTAATCGTTTGAGGATCAAACTCATAAGGCACTGGTCTGTTAACTCAATAAAATCTATTTAGTGCTTGTTCCTTCGTGTCTCCCAACCCGACTGGTCCACAATTGGTTTTCATCATTTCATAGGGTCTACCCCCCTTAGCCGTGGGAGACAGGCTTAAACGGAGGGACCGGGGATCAGGGTGACAGCCCCCGGTCTGACCGTTGTCGTGACAATCTGTGCGACAACATTTTTTGGCGCCGTTGCCGAGGACAGAGTTTTTCTGTCCTTGGTTCTTTCATCTCGAGCTTTTTCGTGTTTCTTCTTGTTCAAGTGGCGACTCCACTTCATATATTATCTTCAAGAGCGTATACTAGAAGACATACAAGCAGTCTGTGCAATCCTACTCCTGATCCTTAAAAGGTCCTCAGGGTACGATTACACAAACTCTCTTCTCGTACACTTCTTGTAAACCTTGGACAAGAAGCCCTCTCTGATATTCATTTGCTTTTTAAAGGACAAGTTAGGCACAGCATCATGGATATGTATGCCCCTTGTGACTTTTCTAACATTCCAGGATATCCCAATGATATTCCATCTATTGGGATCGATAAATTGCCTAACTTTCAAGGAGATAATGCGATTAGTGCTAACTCTCATTTGCGAGATTTTAGCATATGGATGGCTAAGTACGCAAGATCTGCTGATTTCGATCATGAGGACGTCAGAATGACTCTTTTCATCTTAACTCTAGGAGGCGATGCCTATGATTGGTTTGTAGAAAAACCTCAGAATTCATTTAACTCCTTACAATTGATCATTAATGCATTTAAAGAAAAATATGGAGATAAGAGAGAAGGAAGACACCTCGTAAAAGCTATTAGCCTAATAAAAAAGAGAGAGGATGAAACTGTTGAAGAATTTAATAAAAGGTTTAATGGTATTGTTAGAGAATTACCTCAAGACTATAAACCTACAGATAAAACTCTCCAAGATTTTTACATTGATGCCTTTAGTCCTGAGCCATCTTATGAATTGAGGCGTGCTAAACTTAATGATTATAGAGATTGCCAAGCCTTAGCTATAGAGCTTGAAATGGACAAGGCCGCATCTGGGAAGTCTCAGATGCCCAGGTTTCGATAGGGCTGCTACGAAACTAAAGGAACCTAAAGGAAAAGCAGTTCAAGAACCTGAAAGTGAGCTTGTTCTCAAATTGTTTCAAAAAATTGAAACTATGGAAATTAATCATAATAAGGAGATAACCACTTTGCAGAATAGGTTGATCCAAATGGAAAGATCGCAAATGCAGAATTTTCAACCTCGAAACAATAATAATAGAAATAACAATTGGCAAAGGAAGGGTCAATCTAGTGAGCAAAGACCTCCTAATCCGCTAAATAATTTGGTTGATAATGCTCCTCCTTACTGTCGGGTTTGTGATGCTCTTCATGAAGAGGCCACTTGTCCCATCGTTAGAAGAATTTTAGATAATGGAATGTTTGGAACGGGTGATCAAATAAATGTAGTAGGCAGCAAGTTTCCTTTGTCTATGGATGATTGGATAGAGGTCAAGGAAAGGAGTCGTGATGTTGTGAATCCTTCATCAGCTTTTAGTATAAATAACCTTGAAAATGAAGATGATATTTTGGCTAGGTTATATGGTGAAAAACCCTCTCCTGAGCAAATCTTGGATATTGCTAGAGATAAGGGTTTGACCGATCAGAGAAGGGATAAAGATCAAAGCGGGAACCAAATTCCCCTTCGAACTTTTAACCCTGGTGTAAACTCTGGAATAGATGTCAATTTGGGAAGTTGGTATAACAATGCAAAAATCTGGGTTCCTGTCTCCGAGATTGCTAAAATCCCTTCCCAAAGAGACAAGTTGCTAAAAGCGATTCAAGGTCCTCAAGTCAATACTTCTCAACAGAAGACTCGGGAGGTTGACTATCATGATGCTCCCATATATCTGCAAAGCTTAGATGCTGATAACAAAGATCACCAGCGTTTTTTTTATCACCTTATTAGTTAATGGGTATAAATTCAATAATTGCATGTTAGATTCTCGTGCATCAGCTTGTGTAATGACTAAAAGGGTCATGGAACAGCTTAACTTAAGAGTTTCTAGACCCTACTATAACATATGCGCCATGGATTCTAAGAAAATCGAAGTACATGGTTTAATCAAAGATTTGCAAGTTCATCTTTCAGTTTACCCAGACATCATGGTTGTCATGGATATTGTTGTTGGGGATGTACCTGATGCCTGGGGTATGATGTTATCTAGAAAGTGGGCCTCTGATCTAGGAGGAAGTATTCAAATGAATTGGTCATATGCTATGATTCCTTCTCCTAGGGTGATGGTTTTGTAAGACTAAATAGAGAGCCCGAAAGAAAATTTCATGTTGAAGATCCTAAGAGACCTCACAACGAAATAATCAAAGAGAAATCTGACATTGGGAACTATGCCATCATGTCTAATTTTATAATTCCTCCCGATGATAAGATTAGGGATCTCAAGGGTAAATTTTGGTATATGTACTTCGATGGTGCATCGTCTAGGCATGGTAAAGGTGCTGGAATAGTGCTTAAATCTCCCCTTGGTCACATTTTCAAGTTTGCCTATCGATTAGAATTTGAAGCAACCAACAATGTCGCTGAATATGAGGCTATATTGTTGGGGCTTGACTTGGCCAAGTCCTTGAAGGTTAAATTGCTTAGCATTAAAGGGGATTCTGATTTAGTTATCATGCAGCTTAAAAATAAATTCACATGCAAAAATCAAAGATTAAGAAACTATCGAAATGTTGTGTGGGGATACTATGGAGCATTTTGATGCCCTTGACCTCGAAGCAATTCCAAGAGAGCAAAATAGTTTGGCAGATGAACTTGCCGTAGCTGCTACTACTTTCCAGTTATCTGATGAGCTAATTAAAGATAAGATCAAAATGGAAGTAATATTCAGACCATTTGTTCCAGATAACTCAGAGCATTGGCAGGTCTTCAATGATGAAAAGCAAGTCATTCGTTTTCTTAATAGTTTGGATGAGTTTGAGGATTTCCGGATAGTTTCTGAGGAGGATGGATCTTTAAATCATGAGCATATCATAAATCCTACTCGTAGGAATGTGGTTGCCTTAGACCAACATTTTGATCGGCATGATGCCACGAAGCTGAGAGAAGAAAATAAGATGGACCCATGCGAATATCTCGAGATAAACATTGGTACTTCTGAAAACCCAAAGATCGTTAAAATTGGTAGAGGTACTAGTGTGGAGGAAAGAAAAAGATTAATTGATTTACTTTGCGAATATCGAGATATTTTAGCTTTTTCTTATGATGAATTAAAGGGCTATAGGGAAGATGTCATGGAACATACTATCCCCTTAAAAGATGGAAATGCTAAACTCTTTCGTCAGAAACTTAGGCAAATTAATCCTAAATTAGCCTCCTTGGTTCAGAAAGAACTTGCGAAAATGCTTGCAGCAGGGATTATCGCTCAAACAAGGCATTTGACATGGTGTTCGAATCTGGTGATTGTTAGGAAAAAGAATGGTACGATAAGGCTGCGTGTCGATTTTCGAAACCTCAATCTAGCATGCAAAAAAGATAATTACCCTTTGCCAAACATGGAGACTTTGTTGCAAAGAGTAACCGGTTCTAAAATGATGTCGCTACTAGATGGTTTTTTTGGGTACAATCAGGTATGGGTTAAGAAGGAAGATCGTCATAAAACCACGTTCACCACACCATGGGGTACCTTTGAATACATCAGAATGCCTTTTGGATTAACAAACGCTGGGGCTACATTCCAAAGGGCTATGGATTATGCCTTCAAAGGGTTTATCGGGAAATTTATTGAAATTTACCAAGATGATCTTACTGTTTTCTCTAAATATGGTATCAGTCATGTAAATCATCTTAGGCAGGTTTTTGATAGATGTAGAAAATACGGGATTTCTTTGAATCTAGCCAAGTCTGTTTTTGGAGTAACGGAAAGGAAATTACTCGGCCATATCATTTCTAAGGAAGGAATCAAGATTGATCCTGAAAGAATTGAAGCAATCCAAAAGATTCCTCTCCCTCATAATCTTAAGTCCCTTCAGTCTTTCCTCGGAAAGATAAATTTTATTAGAAGGTTTATTCCAAATTATGCAGAAATAGCTAAGCCTATTCAAAATCTTCTAAAGAAAGATGCAAAATTTGTTTGGCAAAAAGGCTTTCCAAGAAATCAAATGTACTATTGCAAGAGCTCCTGTCTTAGTTAGTCCCGATTATTCCAAGGACTTCATGATTTTTTCTTTCGCTTCTGAAGATACCATTGCTGGTGTCCTGCTTCAAAAGAATAAAGATGGTCACGAGCAACGTATTGCTTTCATGAGTAAAGCACTTCAAAATTCCGAATTGAAGTACAATACCATGGAAAAGCAGGCTTATGCCCTGGTCAAGTCTCTTAAGCACTTTAAAACTTATGTGGGTTATTCTAAAATCATCGCTTTCGTTCCACATTCTGCTATTAAGGATATATTAACTCAAACTGATTGCTTAGGGACTCGCGCTAGGTGGGTTACTAAAATACAAGAGTATGATTTAGAAATCAGACCTACCAAGCTAGTCAAAGGCCAAGGTTTAGCTCAGATGTTAACTGAAGGTAACGAAAAGACTCTTGGTTTGTTCTGTCTTAGCGATCTATCTTCGCCAGAACTACAAATATTAGCAGAGCATGAGTGGTACAAGGACATAGTTTATTACTTGATGAATCTTGCATGTCCTAACCATTTAGTTGCTCATAAGAGAAGGGCTCTTAGACTAAAAGCCACTAAGTATTGCCTTATGAAGGATGGCCTTGGGTGGAGAAATCCTGAGGGCATAGTGCTTAGGTGTGTTGATGACGTTGAGTCCAAGAAATTAATCTCTGAGTTTCATTCAGGATTTTGTGGTGGTCATTATGCTGCTAGAACTACCGCCCACAAAATCCTGAGAGCTGGCTATTATTGGCCTTCAATTTTTTCTGATGTGCACAAGTTTGTTAGAGCCTGTCAAGCCTGTCAACTATTCACTGGGAAACAGAAGTTTGCTGCCCTGCCTCTACAACCTGTCATTGTAGAGGCACCTTTTCAGCATTGGGGTCTGGACTTCATAGGGAAGTTCCATGAAAATTCTAGCAATGGCTACTCATGGATTTTCACTGCCACGGATTATTTCACTAAATGGGTTGAAGCCATTCCTGCTAAGAATGCCACTGAAAAGGTTATTATGGATTTCATTGAAAAAAACATCATTACTAGATTTGGTGTCCCCGCTAAGATCACTACTGACAATGCCAAAGCTTTTAGTTCTTTAGAGTTTTCATCTTTTTGTTTCAAGTATGGCACTGTCTTATCTCATTCGTCAAATTACTATCCTCAGGGTAATGGTCTAGCTGAATCAAGTAACAAGAATCTCATAACCATTATCAAGAAGATAGTAGGAGATAATAAGAGATCATGGGACAGCAAAATCAAGTATGCTTTATGGGCAGATAGAATCACTAAGAAGAAAGCTACTGGTAAATCTCCCTTTGAATTAGTTTATAGCTTGGATGTAACTTTACCTGTGCACCTCAAATTGCCAGCTTATCAGCTCCTCCAGAATTTTTCTACTAATAAAGATGTTGTTCAGAATAGAATAGATCAGATTGTGGAGTTAGATGAAGCTCGTAGGACAGCTTTTGATGCTATATGTAAAAATCAATCTAACATTAAGAAAAGCTTTGATAAATTCTCTTGATCTAGATCTTTGCAGGTGGGAGATATAGTATTGCTTTGGGACCGCAAGAATGAGAAACCAGGTAAATATAAGAAGTTTGACAGTTTGTGGCTGGGACCTTACATCATTCGAGATATAGCTGGACCAAACTCATTCCACTTGAGCAGACTGGATGGCGAACCACTTGATCTACCAACAAATGGCCAAATGCTCAAGTTGTTCTTCAAAGATGATATCTGATGCCATAGGGCATCCTTTGTATTGTATTTCTATCCCTACTCCTTGTCATTTCAGCATTTCATTTCTGTTTTAGATTAGATTTACTTTTCATAGTTAAAGAGCTTCTATCTTTTATGTGCTTAAATGTTATATGATGATTTTTGAATGGACGCTACTTAGTTCTGTTGTGTGTGTTGCGTGGATGCAGATTCTGGATTTTCACATTCCTACAGTGCAGCAACGTGTCCCCAAGTAGAGCCAGATGTTGACCACTACCAGTCAACTGCCCATAGCAGTACACCCCCTTTTTTCTTTGCAAAGAGGGTAGCGCTTGATCGACATGTCCGTGCCATTCTACAGTCATCGACAGCTTGATCAATTTATGTTGTAAACCCAGTCTGCATGTATAAATTGTAAATAATCTTAGCAGATATGAGTCATGTCTGTAAATTGCCTAGGTGGACCTAATTTTCTAAGTGATAATCTACGTTCCGGAAGGTTTTTCGCCTCACCGATCCATGAATGGCAGAGTTTTCCTTCAACCTAACCCCAAAGCTTGGATGGATTTTGTCATTAGAATCTTAGGAGAATCCTAGTGTGTTAATCTGCTAGATTATAGTTGTGTCGCAGAACTGGGTGGTTTATGAGGGTTTATGTCAAATGGGTTTTCCCCCTTGGGATGTAAAGTTGTAAAAGTCATGATGTAAAGTGTCTTGAGGGTTAAGAAATGTTTTAATCCCCTCATAAGTCCTAAGTCCTAGGTCCTAGGTAATTTTCCCAAAAGCTAAGTTCAAGGATCCATTTAAAAATAAATTAAAAAAATAATAAATAAATAAAAATAAAAAAATATAAAATATAAAAAATAATAAAATAATAAAAAAAAAATTAAAAAATATATATGATAAAGTAAAAAACCTAAAAATAATAAAATAATAATATTTTGAGTAAATAAATGCAGAATTTCAATTTTTTAATACATTAAAAATTCGACGGATGAGATCAAGAGATATCTTGATCCTCATCGACGGTCGAGATCATTTTGACATGGATCACTTGAACTAGCTGTTGGGATCTTTTCCTTTAAATAGGGTGCTAGGGGTCATTTGAGATCATTCGATCTTGGAGTCTTGTGCTGAAGAAGCTCTGTTGTAAACTTTTCTGGTGCAAATAAAGAAAGACTTTGGCGTTAAAATCTTGCTAGTGTTACTCTCTGGAAGTGTTGTGAGCTATTTTATTTTCTGCATACTTTGATTTTCAACCATTATTAACAGCTTATTATAGAGTATTGTTGAGCACAGGTATCTTGTTCACTTGCTAGGGTTTGAATGGTATTAGGCTTTCTGAAGTAATGGCAGGTATCTCCATTGCTTTTTGAGATCTGGTATTATTTTTTCTCTCTTTATTGATGGTTGAAGTCAGCTGTGCAGGAAACCCTTATTGAAGAAGATCAGCGAGCGTTTGGGGAAGTTCTCGGCTGAACCAGCCAGCTCCCGCAAGCATTTTCTTGCAGAGCCTAACTAATTTTGATCCTAGGTTAATCATTTAGTTTGTTTTCTGATTTGCATGAGAGATTTCCTAAGTATTTTCACAGTAAATTTGAAGTTCTAAAATATTATTGATGATAACTGACAAATCTGGCTGTTGAAGAGCTATAAATTTTGAAATTTGTAGGGTTTCATTTTAAATCTTTGCATATACTTTCCGGATTTTGGTTTTCCACTTGCAGGTCTCAGATAAAATTCTGGAGGAAAATTGAGTTTTGCAGGGTTTACTATTCTGCTGTCCAGAGGTTTCAGATATCAGTTGTTTTTTCAAATCTGGGGTTCCATTATTTACAGGAAGAGAATTTTTATGTGCTCCCATCAAATTTCAACTCACCCTGGTCTCAGCAACACAGCTCCGTCAAACCCCATCTGCTCTTCATCGATCAACCTGCAACTCATCCAAAGCTGCATAGCTCTCATTGGAACTGCGTTTTTTTTTCATTTATAAGGCTCTTCACACTGCTTAAATCTCCCACTTTTTGCAATCCTCCTCTCCACGCCATCATCCAGCTCCATTTTTCAACGCAGTTTCATCCCCGCGTGCAACCCTGCAGTCTTATTAACCAGGCGAAATCCAATTTCTTGTCTTAGCACGTGAGTTTGCCTACGTTTCTGGTCTCAGCGTGAGATTACCTGCGTGAGGCCTTTCCTTCCACGCATCTGATCTTTGTTGCCGCCACCAAAGCTATCGTGGGCCTGCAAGCAGCGCTCGTTTCTGCTTCAGTTGCATCCGCAGGTCCGTCGATCTCTCAGCCTGCAGCCCCTCACGCTGTGGGCAATCCTTCTAATCCGAAATCTTCTCACTGCATCGTTCCTTTTCTTCCGCCGACCTGTGCAAACCTGTTAAAACTTTCATCCGCCGTCAGGTTTCGGATGTTCCACACGGACCAGGTGCTTCACGTGTTTGGTGTGAGGTAACCTCTGTAGGATGTGCGTTAAATTGTTTCGCGCGGGCATCAGGTAAGTTTTTCTTAGCATCCAATACGATTTAAAAGTCTTTGTAAACGCTGGTAAGGATATCGATTTTCCTTTACGATTTCGGTTTAGCCTTTTTGAAATGCTATACATTAAACTAATCTCGTTTTAGTTTTGATTTGAATTGAAATATAATAAAAAATCATAAAGAGCTTCAAAAAAGTTTTAGGACTTTGGCTTTAGATTAGATTTAGGTTTTATTTAAATTTTAGATTTAATTTAATAAAAATAAAAAATAAAAAGGTTCCTTTTTATTTAAGATTAGATTTTTTTCTTTTAAAAAATTTCAAGTTTTGTTTTAAAATTATAAAAAGGCAAAAAAGGGGTTTCTTTTGTTTAGTTTTTTTTTTTTTAAATTTTGTATTATTTGAAAAATATAAAAGTATTTTTTGAAGATATTTTGCCAGCTTAAATCTTGGCCCAGGAATCTGTTACTGAGGCTAAATTTGGGATGTGGGGTAAATGTTTTTCATGTGGTTAAATATGCTTGAATGATCATTTAAGGATTAGCTATATGAATGTAATCTCTGGTTGTTTAAGGCATTTATCTTTTGAAAATGTTTTTTAATCGTTGGAATATCGTTATTGAGCTTTAATCGCTCTCATTATAAGGGCATTGTGGTTTTACTAGATATCTTGCATTGTCCAAGTTATTTGATGATAAATGATTGTTGTACATGGTTTATATTTCGACAACATCTAGTAAGTAATCGTTTGAGGATCAAACTCATAAGGCACTGGTCTGTTAACTCAATAAAATCTATTTAGTGCTTGTTCCTTCGTGTCTCCCAACCCGACTGGTCCACAGTTGGTTTTCATCATTTCATAGGGTCTACCCCCCTTAGCCGCGGGAGACAGGCTTAAATGGAGGGACCGGGGATCAGGGTGACAGCCCCCGGTCTGACCGTTGTCGTGACAATCTGTGCGACAACAGACTGAATCATTGGAAATATTAATGCCAGGGAATTCAAGAGTATATTTTAATATGTCAACCTAACAATGATGTCATGCACAATATGTGCAACCAGAGTATGTAATCTTTCAGAATACACTGGTTTAGTTTATGAATGCTTGATTTATGGATGTAAAAAGCTAAATGTGTCTTTCCAAACAACTATTTTTGCACTCTAAATGAAGAAAACTAACTTCAACAAATCATTCAAAAGCAACAAATTCAAAGCAACTGTTGTTGCACTCTGAAACCAAAAACTAACTACAGTAAATGATTAAAAGAAAGCTACAACCATTGAAGTAAATAAAACGAGTAAATAAATTAAAACGCAGAAAGTAAATTAAAACCATTGAAGTAAATAAAACAAGAAGCTAATCTAACTACGTAAGAAGAGGATTCAACCATTGGTTGCACCTTGAAAGTTAGCCCTTACTCTGAAGAGGCAAGGTGTTGAATCCCTCAAATTGGAAAACACTAAATAAACAAACAAAGCAGCACAAGTATCTCAATCATTATTATCTAGTGTTCACAAGTGCAATCTAGTCTCTATGTTGAACTAAATTGAACTGAATCCCAAAAGGTTTGAAAACAAATAATATTTATAAGACCTGATTCTTGAGTTCTTGGGATTCCAATTGAATCCCAAGGACACTCCAAAATATTTTAATCATATTATAAAATTAATCTAATTGTTTCTTGAAACATCGGATTTTCAAGAAGTGACTAACTAACAACTTCTTGAAATACCTAAATAATTACAATAAGAAATGATGGATTGTGTTAACCATTCAACTTGCATCTAAGTGGAGAAAGCCCTAATCCATGGATGCAACCTTGAGGTAACCCTACGAAAATTACCAATATCAACTTAGTATGGGTGTCCTCTCACTTTTGGTTGGCTTTCTTAAGGCCAAGTTCGGTACCCCTAGAAGTATGTGATAAAATAAAGCTAAGTACAGAAAATGACATGTATGGCTCCAAGAAATTCAGCTACTCCTCCAAAAGCTCTCGAATGATCCAAAAGTGAAGTCTCCAAAATGCAACTAACTCCTCAAAGTTTGCCAACGTTCATATCAAAGAAGTGAGAGGTAAAGATCCTCCTCAAACAAGTTCCATGTCCAAGTAAAGATGCCAACAATCTCACGAAGAAAAGAACGACTCCCAAAAGGGGTGACATATGACTCTAAATATGTGCCAATTGGTGCAGTGGTCCAATGGGGATGGTGAGCCATCCTCTCAAAGTCAATCAAGCATGTAAAGTAGCCCTCAATAAGGCTAGGCATTCTAAGGAGGGTCCCTCCATCGTCCAAGTGCTTAAAAATATATAGGAAGGGCAGAATGCTCCACAAGGAGGTGTTTCACGTGATCTCAAGTTCCAATTACATATCAAATAACCCTAGGGGCTGGGGAAATAATGACCTAGGCCAAACTGTGAGATACATACATAGATCCACACTTATTCGAAATGAGAAGTATGTTCTTTAGGTATAAAACCTTTACAATAACACAGCAAACCATTTTGCAAAGCGTAACGTGAGAAAACATAGGGGAACTCTTAAGTCATGTGTCCCAAAAGCCCCATCCCAAGATCCTTGCACACCCACCTTGACCATAAATTCTAGAAGATGGTTGGAACAAGCCATAATGGCAAGACTAGCCTTGAAATGGAATATAGAAGGATGTGCAATGAGCAATCACAAGGATCTAGAGAAACCACCAAAGTTTAAAAAAAAATATAGACACCTTAGATAAAAAGCATGGTCTAGCGAAAATACCACTCGTACAACATAAGTTTTCACTCATCGTGATACATTACAAAGATCCTCACGAACATACAATTGATCATGGAACATTGGACTCGAACATCAACTTAAAAATGTGTATAAGATCATCTTCGATGATAAGACAATCCAGCAAAGAAATTGTGGTCACCCTATTACCCCATTCTTCCAGCAAGACCACCTATAACAATATTTTCACTTGCATTTGGTGAATAAAGTTGGCTCACAATTAATTAGCCATGAATGTAATATGTGTTGAAATTTCTAAGTATTACCAGTTAGAAATTTTATCTGTATAGGCTTTGAGATTATGCTCATCCAAAAGGCAAGAGATCCTAGCCTTCCAGATCACATAGTTGGATGCTCTGTCCAACCGATCTTGATCTCTCAACCCATTAGCTGCCATCTCTGCCAACAAAATGTCGAACTGCCTCCTCTCTCCTCTGCGTTGCTACTAGGCTGGCCTACGCACTCCCTACTGGAGTTAGTAGATCTACTCCTCTCTGCTGCTGCTCAGCAATTGAGAAATCAAATTCCCTGGCTAGGAATTCTCTGAGGAAGAAATTCCCTCAAAAGTGTCTCCTTCCTTCTTCTGACGTTTTTCTACTCGAGCAACTGCTACAGAAAACTTCATCTCACTTCAAGACTGCTCTGCGCTGAAGATTCTACTGCGTTTCTCCCTCTGCCACTGACAAATCTCGATCTGGAAATCTTACCTCTTTGTCAACTCACTCAGAGAGAGATCTTCCTTGAGAATCTTGCCCTCCTGGCCTGGACTGCGCAATCCCTCTGTGGATTCGATCTACTGACTACCCAACACTTCGATCTCCCTCCTCCTCTTCAACACTCGGCTCTTTCGATCTGCTCTCTTGCTTCACCTACGCTTTGATACCATGTGAAAATTTGGAATCCCCGAATCGCTACTGCAGCAACTGATTATATTTCTCCTACTCAATCAAGTTATTTACAGTGTTATACGATAAACATCGAAATAAATACAACTGCAACCTTCACAACTTAAATAATATGCGAAAACAACAACCGAGCAAGAAAGAAATAGCACACACAAGTGACACCGTTGATTTTGGACAAATGTCCCCAAAAAAACTCAATGTGGGAAAACCAGTGCAGGAGCTGAGGATTTGTATTATTATGCAGTAATTTCTGAGTACAATTCTTCAGATGCTCAAACTGGCAATCCTATACAGAGATCTAATTAGACAAAATGATATTGAGATGATCTCACCCTGTCATTGGGAAATGCGGCACTGATCTGTGCTGGAGATGAGCCTTTGTGTTGTCTCTACGCAGCCTCTGCGCAATACTCCATCACACCCACGCAATTACTGCGTCACTGCTACTGGGACTACGTTACACCTCATCTCGAACCTCTGCTCGCTGGAAACTTCGGCCCTCTGGCCTTCTGGTCTCACACCCCGGCGCTAGCACTAGATCCCGACTGTTGCCCAGTAGAAATACGAACTCCCTCTAAAGCTCTGTACTGCCATAGAGTAGATCCATGTTGCCTCTCCGGACTACTCTCTACCCTCTCTTCCTTGCACTCTCCGAATCAAGAAAACTTCCTCCGGAAAATTATCCCTGCCCCTCACTACAAGAAATCTCCTCAATCACCTTCTCTAGCAACTGTTGTGCTGCTCTCTTGAGAAAATCGATCTCTGATCTCTCACCCAATGTGTCTTCCAAATGCCCATCAAGCCTCTTCTTATAATCAACGGCCTAGATTAGATTTTAATCAATCGCTCAGATCATTTTGAGTTTATCCTCGTCTTCTTCTAGAAGTTTCACCCCCAGTTTAATTAATACCCTTTAATTATTTTAATTTCCTAAGTTTAGACTTAGGCAATCCAAATAAAATAAAAAGTATTTTAATAAAACTGTCTCCAGGTGGAATTTCCCAAAACGATTTATGGGTATTCTGAAATATATGTGTCCTAGCCTCCCTGCAAATTTTGAGGTTTAGAGCACATTCGATGCTGCTACCAGAAATCAACACTTTCTCACTCATAGAGATGACGAAAGATTGGAAGTCGTTGCTGCTGGTGGAGTATTCAAAGAATAGATTCGCTTGTGAGATTCTAGATGGATTGATCCGTGATGACAGGTATCGGGTTATGAATGACATTATCTACTATAAAGACCAGATCTATCTTGTACCAAAATCAAAACTCAAAGAGAGAATCATGCACAGCTCACCCTTAGCAAGACATCTGGGATATCTAAAGACCTACAGGAAGGTCAGGGAGAGGTTCACCTAGAAAGGCCTCAAGTTGGATGTGTTGAGATTTGTGAGGGAGTGCAACACTTGCCAGCAAAACAAGACAGAGCATACCCATCCAGCAGGCTTGTTGCAACCCCTCCCCATCTCGGAGCAGAAATGGGAGAGCATTTCCATGGACTTCATCACTGGCTTACCATCGGTGCAGGGCAAAGATTGCATATATGCGGTGCTAGATTGTCTCACAAAATTTGCCCATTTATTTGTCATATCATCAAAATATTCAGCTTGACATGTGGTCAAGCTTATTTTAGGGACGTTTTTAGATTGCACAGGTTGCTGAAAAACATTGTCAGTGATAGAGATCGCAGGTTCATGGGCGGCTTCTGGCAAGAGATTTTCAGACTCTTGGCGATTGAGCTAATTCTGAGCACTAGCTATCACCCACAAACTGATGGGTAGACAAAGATAGTCAACAAGTGGTTGGAAGGCTATCTCAAGAATTATGTGACTGGCCAACAAAAGACATGGGTGAAGTGGTTGCATCTGGGGGAACATTGCTACAATACCACTTTCCACATGTCCATTGGCATGACTCCCTTCAAAGCATTATATGGATATGACACCCTAACTTTTGTAGACAGGATATTTGGGGACAGTGGAGCACCACTAGCCAAAGATTGGATCCAAGAGATCCAAGACAATCTAAAAGTCCTCAAAGGAAAATCTACATAAGGCTCAAAACCAGCGAAAACTGTATGCAGACAAACACAAGGTGGACCGCAGCTTTGAAGTGGGAGATATGGTGTACCTCCGTCTTCAGCCCCACAGGCAGTCTTCGCCCAAAACCAAAGGGGAGGAAAAGTTAAAACCCAAGTTCTACAGACCATTCAAGATCTTGAGAAGAGTAGGAGAGGTGGCCTATGAACTCAAGCTTCTAGAGGGATGTAAGATTCACAATGTCTTTCATGTCTCGTGCCTCAAAAAGGCCTTGGGACAGCACG
Organism: Pinus tabuliformis; assembly: GCA_031772625.1. Taxonomy (NCBI): domain Eukaryota; kingdom Viridiplantae; phylum Streptophyta; class Pinopsida; order Pinales; family Pinaceae; genus Pinus; species Pinus tabuliformis. Next base: position 1,849,704,460 of record CM062819.1, read on the forward strand.
TTGTTGTTTCCACAGAGCTTCCACCATTGGATGAGGAAGGAGAATTGATCTTAGTTCCTGAGAAGATCCCAAATACAAGAGAAAGGAAGCTGCAGAGTAGAAAGATCAAGGAGTACCTGGTAAAATGGAGGGATTTGTCGGTAGAAGATGCTACCTGGGAAGGTCAACAAGTGCTCAGACATCCTGAATTGAAATTGCTTGCGGACAATCAATCTTGGGCGGGGAGGATTGTAATGTCCCCGTCCCCATAGGAAGCTTATGACAAAGTCCACTAGCCTAAAGTGGTTCTCATAGGCTAAAGCGGGGAAATATTTAATAAGGGGACTTAAATTGCCTAAAGAAACTTTATAAAGTTCAAAAAGGAGAAAAGGTAATATTTCCTAGGCAAATTAGAAGTCACTTTAATTTTATAAATTGAAATATCATAAAGTGATTTTATAAAAGTGAATTTAATAAAAAAAGGGAAGGTTAAAAGGCAACCCTAAACACATAAAAGAAGGAAAATGAGGAGACTCTCCTCATTCATGCATTTGTGAGTTTGGAGAAAGAGCTCTTGGAGAGAGTTTCAAGGAAAAATCTTAGGGTTTTGGAACCCTAGCTACGATAGCAAACTTCAGTGTTGAAACTAGACACCCTAATTTGGATTCGAGAGTGAAATCACTCAGATTTCACCATTGCGCTGCAATGGAGAACAAGATTTGCAAGAAATAATAAGGTACTTTGATGTTATCAGTTGAGCTTATTTAGTGTCCTTCCTTTTATTTGACAAGTTGAGGGAATAAATGAAGAGACCCAGCTCCGGTATCAATTTTGTGGGTCGAGTTTATGACTGGGATAGATTCAACTAAGGAGAACGAGTTAATGGGTGTTATTATTGAAGCAACTACAGGATTCGACTTACTCTTTTACTTGCTGGACCATTTCCTAAATTGGGTCAAGTTCTCTAAAGGTTATAAGGAAACCGAGTTCCCTCTTTCGATTGCTAGAAGATTACATTTGTTGGGTTGTCACACTATTGCTAGGAATGAGTTCTGGACTTGCAGGGGTCATATCTCTTATTTAACTCAGGTCGTGGACTCTTCCTTCAATTGTTGGACATGTATATGTTGATGGGAGCTAATTTCTGAGCAATAAAGGCAAGAGTACCTTTGTTGAAGGGCGTATTTTCTAGTTTATAGCCACTGTCATCTCATATCAGTTCGTGGGTGTCTTTCTGAGCTTGCACGCTGCCATTTTCCTGCCTGTACGTGTCACAATACTCCTGGATATGCATTGAGGGTAATAATGTGGGAGTAGCATTCATTGAAGCTCGTATCAGTTGGTTAACTGTTGTCTGGGCCGTATTTCCAAGGAGATAGATGTTGGTCTTGGCTAATAAACAGAGGCCTAAATGTATGAAGAGATTGCTCCTGAAAGTGACTGTCATTTGGAGGGCCATCTAACTGAAGCAACATTACCAGGTTCATCTATTCCAAATCAAATCTATAATATGTTGTACAGTCAATGTAAAGAAGTATTTTTGTTGCCATTCCTATGTTTAAAACCATGTATCAGTTCTGTACTATTTCCTGGGTAATTAAATAAATGTGTTAGATGCTCTAAGATTTGGTCTATGGGTATAAAAACTTCTTTTTTATGCATTTCTAAAGTTGAAATTATGAGTCAAAGTCTATAGAAGTGTGCCCAGAATTAATTGACAGAGGACACCAGTGGGAAAATTTAAAACACAAACCTAGAAAATTATTTAAAACTAGCACTTTGGAGAGAAAGGGATTTTACATAAAATCATCATCACTTGGATTTTCAGCCTAATTAGTGAATTCAGACCTACAATCGGCGTAGATTTTTGGATGTCTTTGGGATGCACTTTGATGTTTAGATCTGTCTTGTTATCTTTTTGGAGCTTCTAATGCATTATTTATGAATCGATATACTCTACATTGTCTTGTAACTGTTTCTTTATGGTGAAATTATCTTGCAAATAATCTCTAATGCATGGAATTTATTCTGATGATAAGAATTCGCACTTTGTTTATTGAAAAATTTTCAAACTTCTAATCTTGGGAAGTTTTGCATGTGTTACTCATTGATGATGTGAAAATAATGTTCTTAGTGTATGATGATTGCATTTAAATCATGAAACTTCATTAACTAAAGCTAAAGAAGGTAATTGTTGAAACTTGAAAGTGGTAACTAGGGCTTCCTCTTTTAGCCTCCTTAAAGGTTAATTTATCCAATTATAAGCACACATGACTCAATACTCCCAAAGGTCTAGGCACTAATCAAAGTCCCTTTGTGGTCACATATAAACTTTCCTTCCTTTTTTCTTCTAAAAATTCATCCCTTTAAGGATAAGAAGGCCATCTAGGGCTTGGTGCGAAATTTGAGGAGGGATTTTTGAGATCTGCTTGGATATAAATCTTCCTTTGTGTCTCCTCCAAAGGTGCTCAATGTTTGGTGGAATTCCCATGGTGGGTTCTCCATAAAATTTGATGCGCTAGTTGTCACATCAAGAGGGAAGCCTAGAAGCTAATCCTTCAACTTAGGGATTCTTTGAAGGCAATCTCTTTAGTACTTGGTGATGTAAATCATTCATTGCCTTTCCTCTCTTTTCTCTTGACCTTGGATGCACTCATATCTCGTTATATATCTCAACCCTAGGTCCCATGGAAAGGTGTCTTTTCGTGGAAAGTCTTACTAGTTTCTCCCAAAGCTCATACCTTTGTTGAACCTTTTCATTGAATTAACCACCTTTCCTCACTTCAAACCTATCAAGGAAATATTTTATCACAAGAGACTATCACTGGGACTCCTCCCGTCGATGAAAATCCGAGAAGAGTAAGGGACTTAGGCAGTAGTGATAGTGGGCCTCTGTCCCAAGTGTTGTTGTGCCCACTAGCTTTTGCATATTTACAAGGCTTGCTAGTTTGACTTTGCTTAAGTAATTTTCTTTTTCAACATTCACTTAGCCCCATGGCTAGATTTGACCCTCCAAATGGCTATATTGACTTCACACATGTGGGACATCCTTTCAATTTAATGAGTTTGTTGTTGCACAAACTAGTAGTCCTGGTTTGTAGGCTAAAACTAGAGGGCACAACAACACTTTGGTACTTGTTACCCACCACCCATGGGTGACACCCATAGGAGAATTTTTTCTCCTAGATGGTCCTCAACTGGCAGCCAACAACCCCCTGCAGCCACCAAATAGCTCAATGTGCCACCATCTCTACCACCTGAGCCAGCCATTATGATTCCTCGTCCATCTGTTATGATTGTATGTTTGAAGGTGGGCCTTCCAACCCTGAAGGTATGGCCTTTCATTATGTAGTTGGCTATCTTTGCTTACCTATCATGGACACTCTTGGACATGGATTAGTGGGGGAATTCCGCAGAAAGAAGGGGTTTGGTTTGTACTCTTTTCTCTTGTCTGATTTGGTGGTTAACCTTGTATCCTAGTCCCGTGGGATCTCCTTTATTGGCAACTAGATTTAAGAGTGCCACTACATGGGAAATCTCAGTTTTGGTTGCATGGTCCAACTTCCCGACACCACATATTACTCCCCTCCACTCATTATATTCTCTTTCACCACATTTCCCTTCTGGGTCCACATTTTTCCATTGGGTCCACAAGGAGTTAGCCTCCCCCTCCCCTCGTCCACACTTTGGGTTGGGCTTGGAACGATGCCCCAGAGGTTGATGGAGCGAAAAAGAAAATAAAATAAAAAAGAATAATTTGGCCACTATCAATAGGAAATGTACCATAAAATGCAAAAGATGGCCAGGTCATACAAATTTAGCACGTGGGAAAAAGCCAACATGAGCTCTACCCCCTATCATTATGGCCAGGGTGAACATGAGCTCTACCCCCTATCATTATGGCCATCACCCTGGTTCCTCGGTCCCCTATATGATCCCCCTACATCATTAAGGAACCCATGACTGACCCAACCACTGATGGTCGATGAACTACCCTACTTAAAGGGGGTATGCACTGTTATATCTTACGCTTCATTCTTTCATCCCCTAGAGTCGCGAGTTATAAAAATAAAAATCTATAAAAGGAAAAAGGCATATGAAGAAGGGTGGAAAAACAAAGGCCCGGGTAACTCATGTACCATGATTGCTCCCTCCTACATTCATACACCCAAGTGTGGGCTTCCCTCATTATAGCTACCCTTGTACTGTGCCATGTGGCTTGGAGCTTTCCCCTGGTGCCCCACTCTGTTCCATCATTATATCACATGCCACCTGCCATTTGATGGATGTACCATGGACATGTCACTCTCCTTAGAAGTTGAAACTGCCTAATAGGGTCCTTGGTTAACCTCCTTCTTGAACTTGCAGACACTTGTACGTTCTAAAGCCCATTATGGAAGGGCATGCCACTATGATATGTCCACTTGGTTCCATGATTTGTAAGCTCACTTACTCGATTGCATTGATGATTTGTTGTATTGGAATGTGAGGGGACACATTGGATATTATACAGAATTGCAGGTGGGTCTTCATTGTGGGGTTCGTCTCCCTATATAGGGTCCAAGTCCTCCAGAGGGTCATATTGGCATTTGTAGGGTGAGCATTGAGAGCCATAGACCTCCACCATAGCAGAGAGCAGAGTGCCACTTCATGGGATCCTTAAGTTCCACTCATTGCTTGCTCGTGTTCCATTTATTTGACAATGAAAATGCACCTAGACCACCTTGCCCAGTCGGCTACACTCTTGCACCACACACTTGGTAGCTGATCCAAGGCCTATATGAGGATGTGTCTCATCATGGGAGGCAAAGGGAGGGCTTGAATCATTCTTCTAGCCCTTACAGATGGGATACGAGCATGTTCGATCCATTTGGAGACCCATGAAGATGTTTTATGCCCCCACAGCCACTTGGAGGCACCACAGGTAATTTGCTTAGATATCAAGGGGCCAACCCCTTTATCACTATGTTTAGAGCCCATCCATTCACTTTGGCACATATTGGATTCCACTAGGCCTCTTCAATGGCCCTTCGACCTATTGTATCTATGTTGGCTAGCGCAAGCCCCGCGGAACGAGTATGGGGTGCGAAGCCCGGAATTTTGGGTAATATTAGGATAAAAGACTCCGCGGAAAGCACGGAGCGCGAACTATAGGAGGTTGAGTCAAAGGATAGTCCGCCCGAAAATAATGTAAAGAAATAGTAATAGAGTCGGCCCACGGAGGGATCGCGGGCCAAGGGAAAGTATAAATAGAGCGTGGCTCTATGAGGGAAAAGTAGTTCTTTTGGAAGATGGAATGTAATGGGTCCTTAAAGGAAATAGCCTAAAACCGTCTGTAAGTCCGAGTCGAGGGAGTAGGATAGAAGGCAGAGGCTCTACAGCTGTGTGTGCAGAGACTTGGAAAGTCCACAACTGTGCGCGGACCCCTGCAACTGAGTGCACAGGGTGGATCTAGATGTATTGTTGAGGATTGGTAATAAAGATAAGTTTCTTCTGAATTCTGTGTTACTTGCGACTTTACTCTTTTATGATAAATGAACTGTTATGATTTCTGCATTTGCTATGGTTGAATACATGTGAATTAGGTTAATCTTGATGTGCGAAGTAACCAAAAGTAATAAATGTTTGCTTAAAGACCGCTTTAACTAGATCAAACCAGTAATAAGTGATTCAATCTGTAATAAGCACGATAAGGGTATTCCGATCTGCGCGATCTGGCGCAGCGCGAGGCTGCAGAACAGCGCGCGAGCCCCAAACCACATCCAAGACATCCCCAGGGTGCGGAAACCTGGTTCCAGCACCCTCCCCTGCTACCTCGGGTGAGACCTCAGTCCACGCTTCGCGGGCTGTTGCCGAAAGGGCCGGTAGCTGCGGGATTTGTTTGGCTAAATAATTCTTCCGAACTTGGGTCAAGCCCATATAAGCCAACAAATGGTTCCGTTGCCAGGACTGGGATCTGCCTAAGGGGTGTTTGGTGTGAAAGGCAGGGACGCTAGAGAAAAGAGCGACGAAAGATCAGGACGATAGTAATGGCGAGTGCCATCCAGTTACCAGTATTCAAAGGAGCAGGCAGTGAAGATCCGGAAAAGTTTTGGTTTGTATTGAATTCAGTATGGAACGCGCAGCAGATCACAGATGATAGTATCAAGAAAGTCGTCTTAGTCAGCACACTGCAGGACCAAGCGCTAACATGGTATATGAAGTATTTAGGCATCAACCCAACGGCGGGGATAGCGGACATCCACACAGAATTAAAAAAGGAGTTCAGCCAGCCAAAATTGGAATCGCAGTCGGTCGTGGGATTCAAAGAGATCACAATGATGCCTGGTGAGACCCCATGGGATCTGGATCAAAGGTTAAAAAGCACTATTCGCGAGGCCAACATGACCCTGACGGATGCACAGCACCGCGCTTGGTTCATCGCATCACTAACGCCATATCTGAAATCGGCTTTGTCACAGCAGAAGATCTCAACCCAAGCAGAAGCATTGGAGGCAGCAATGCGGCTGCACAAAACCCCGGTACAGGACCCAGGGTTGGGAGTTCAGCAAATCCAAGCGCAGGTCCAAAATTTGTGTTTGGAAATACAGAAGTTAAAACAAGACCAAGCGCCAGAAGTTCGGGAAGAAGTTTGGTGTATCAAGTGTAGGGGCCAGGGACATGATAAAGACCATTGTCCAGTCGCGGTGAATCTTGTGGTCATGGGGGGACCAGCACCGTTGCGACCAGAGGCACAGGCAGGGCCGAGCGTGATCGCCCCGCTCTGGTGTGCAATCTGTCAAGTAGGAGGAAAACACAACACGGATAATTGCCACCTATTGCCGAAATATAATCAGACCCCCCAGCAGCTCTTTTGCAACTTTTGTAGATCGGTGGGTCATGAGGAAAGGGATTGCTAGATGTTGGTAGATCAGGCATCTGCCTACCGAATGCAGACTGAGGGGCGAGGTCAAAACCCAAGTGCAACGTTTGCGCGCGGTGGATTCCAAGGACGAGGTCGAGGACGGGGCGGAATGGGACTAGGAAGGGGTCAAGGACAGCTAATTTGTTACAATTGTGGAGGACCAAGACATTATGCGCGGGATTGCACAAATCCAACTCGAATATCATGTCCCTATTGCGAGCAATTCGACCATGAACTACTAGATTGCCCTATGCTGCTAGCACATATTCGTGAAAAGAAGACAACACCTACAATGACACAGAATTTGCAGATGATAAGGGTCGAACCACGCGATGAAGAATCTAAAGTAAATATGGTACTAAGGGGCGATGCAACCTTAGAAGGGGATCAGTCTGAGCTGTATAAAGGTCCCTCAATGTTGACAACTTTTCTAGAAACTTGCAAGAAGTTACTTCACGATAATAGGGCAGTGAAAGGACTGCAGGAGGTAATTAACAGATACGCAGGATGGGGAGAACCTTGCATAGTCCGACGAATGGGGAGCCATATGTCGCAAACCGGACAAGAAATGCGATTAACAGCGCGGATTGGCGACTATGAGATGGATCAGGTCATTCTGGACCTCGGTTTGGATGCAAACGTCTTGCCTAAGCAGACGTGGGAGCGTATCGGCAAGCCCCCACTCCAATGGTCTCCAATCCAATTACGGATGGCAAATCAATAGAAGATCTTGCCCATGGGTAGGCTGCAAGGAATCACCGTAGACCTGGATGGTGCGAGCACTAGAACGGACTTTGAAGTTATTGAGATAGTGGACGAAAAAAAGCTCGTACCCCACGTTGTTTGGAATAGACTGGGCCATCGACATGAATGGGATTATTAATCTCAAGCAGAGGAAGATGATATTTGAGAAAAAGTCGCGCTGCGTAGTTGTTCCGCTAGATCCAACCGAGGGACCCCGCTACACAAAACCTGTGCGCGACGACGAGCAGGACGAAGCATTGGATTGCATCTACCAAATTGCTGCACAAAGGCCAATAAAGGGTAAGGTAATGGAGGAATGGAGAATTTCACAGGGTTACGCGGAACCATACACCGATGATTCGGAGGAAGAAGACGAGCAATGGCGGAACAGAATGAACGGGGCAACTACTTTAAACTGCAATATGCTAACAAAATCTATGTACTGCGTTAAAGCTCAGGACCGCGAGCTGCCGGTGTATGACGGGCTCACAATAGTAAATGAATTCCTGGAGAAGTTTGAGAGCGCAATACCAAAGTACCAGCGATTTGATGTGCTCAAATGGGCATTGCGCACGACACTGGCGCGATGGTGGGGTACCCATGAAGGAACCTTCGCATATTGGCAAAGCTGTAAGCGCATGATGCAGATACGATTTGGGAAGCCAGCGCTCCAACTAACAGAGAAATATGATGGGCGAGAGAATCCGCACATACACCTGAGCAAATGGACCAAAGCCTATGGCAAGGAGCCGCAACCAGAATGGGTGCACCTATTTTATCATACCTTGGATGTCATCCCAAGGAATTGGTATACTGAAATAGAGCTCTGGCATGGCACAGGGGAGTGGGATATCTTGCGCGAAAGGTTTCTGTCAACATTTCTTTTTGAGGATCAATGGATGGATACAGTGGACGACACATTAAAGCTAGTAAAGACCACAATTTTCAAGATGCCGCTAGAACCGGAAGAAGTCGTGCAACCAGACTGGTCGCGACAGCTGAGCCGAGCCTTGGAATGTTACAATGTAAAAGCAGAAGGTGATGAGGATGATCCGCGTGACATCAATATACCAGAATCCGAAGGAAGTCGAGAAGTGCGTGGCCTCGAAATAGAAGATCTAGACGTCACAACACCATTAAAAACGAAACAAGTGAATATCGGAACAGAGGAAGAACCAAAGTATGCTACGCTTGGGGATTACTGGGACGATGCTACAGTGGAAAAGGTCGTCGAGCTGCTCTGGGAGTATCGAGACCTCTTCCCTACCAAGATTACGGAGCTGAAAGGGATTCGAGGCGAACTAGGAATGATGAAGATAACTTTGAAGCCTGACGCGAAGCTAGTAAAGCAACGACCTTACCGATTGAATCCAAAATACAAAGCAAAAGTACGAGAAGAACTGGACGAAGAACGATTTCTGGCGAGATTTCATCAGCAGGTATAAAAACAGCGCGAGAAAGCATGGCATGATCGCCATATCAAGGTACGCACGTTCAAGAAGGATGATCTCGTATTGTTCTATGACAGTAAGTTCGAGAAATTCCTAAGTAAACTCTGCATGCATTGGTTGGGACCTTATGTCGTTAAAGAAGTAACTGATGGGGGCGCAATTTAGCTGGCTAAGCTCAACGGAGACCCCTTCCCAGGAAGAGTGAATGGCAGTCACCTAAAGCTCTATACGGGCAGGCCGACTGCCTGACTAACCGTTCCAAGGAGAGTCTCATCGCTCCGACCAGTTGAAAGAAAGTGAGGGACAATAAAGCAGTCTGGGGGACAGATGCGCGGGTATTAGGGTGTGCGTACATTTGGCCAACAATCAAGGGTGTGGTTCCGCAGACAAAGCTACGCGGGTGCGCCGCTCCAAGGAATGATGACCGTTAATACCACTGTTCATGACAAGAGGGCTGCATTATGGCAAAAAGGGAGCAGGCGGCGGGCAATTAAGAGCAACAGTACCAGCCAGATATGAAATGATTGGCCACAGATTTCACACGAGAAGGTTACACGAGCTGGAACGAGCGGCAAATCGGGCATTTGAAGTTCACATGGCTTATAAATCACCATGGGGAATCCGCTAGGTAGCCTACGCTTTGGAAATACAGACGGAGTTGTTCATCATCTCTGCACCAGGCATGCGCCCGAAGGTAGTAATCTGGCCGAGGGAGGAGCAGGGCTCTCTAAGGAGTCTGGTATTGACAGCTACGGGTATCCCGCAGGCTACAACATCACTAGCAGGGGATGTACCGGAAAAAAAGGGAATGCGAAGTAGAATTGGTCCGGATGCCGTCGCCCCGCCTAGGGGCAGGATGGCGCACTACAACAGAACAACAAAAGGATGGACAGACAGCGACCATGGGTGGAGATGCAGTCAATAAGTCGCCTCTGATGGTTCTCGACGATTGGGATCCTGCGGACAGCAGCCAGGGTCTTGCAAAATTGCAACACAAGTTGCAGCGGACGATGCGAAGAGAAGATACGATGGTCGGAAAGGGCTACGGTGGTACCAGGAGGTCCCATATGCGGCTCCCCCGCTCGCGCTAAAATCCTCGGAGGGGGTGTTCTGTGTTAACCAAGCAGAGCAGAATGAGCATCATCGGTTGCGAGATGTGGTAGAAACACTGAAGCAGGAGACGGATGAAGCATTGCAGGAGACAAAGCAAGAGCAGCCGGATGACAAGCGCCACTCAACGGGAGGCGAACCGCGAAGCCAAGGCAAAGCATCTAGCCATGCCAGCAAGTGACTCGGGACGAGTCACGATGATTGTGTTGGGGGACTGTTGGGTAGCGCAAGCCCCGCGGAATGAGTATGGGGTGCGAAGCCCAGAATTTTGGGTAATATTAGGATAAAAGACTCCGCGGAAAGCGCGGAGCGCGAACTATAGGAGGTTGAGTCAAAGGGTAGTCTGCCCGAAAATAATGTAAAGAAATAGTAATAGAGTCGGCCCGCGGAGGGATCGCGGGCCAAGGGAAAGTATAAATAGAGCGTGGCTCTATGAGGGAAAAGTAGTTCTTTTGGAAGATGGAATGTAATGGGTCCTTAAAGGAAATAGCCTGAAAGCGTCTATAAGTCCGAGTCGAGGGAGTAGGATAGAAGGTAGAGGCTCTGCAGCTGTGTGCATAGAGGCCTAGAAAGTCCGCAGTTGTGTGCACAGAGGCCTAGAAAGTCCGCAGTTGTGTGCGCGGACCCCTGCAGCTGAGTGCGCAGGGTGGATCTGGATGTATGGTTGAGGATTGGTAATAAAAATAAGTTTCTTCTGAATTCTGTGTTACTTGCGACTTTACTCTTTTATGATAAATGAACTGTTATAATTTCTGCATTTGCTACAATCGAAAACATGTGAATTGGGTTAGTCTTGATGCGCGAAGTAACCAAAAGTAATAAATGTTTACTTAAAGACCACTTTAACTAGATCAAACCAGTAATAAGTGATTCAATCTCTAATAAGTGCGATAAGGGTATTCCGATCTGCGCAGATCTGGGGCAGCGCGAGGCTGTAGAACAGCGCGCTAGCCCCAAACCACATCCAAGACATCCCCAAGGTGCAGAAACCTGGTTCCAGCACACTCCCCTACTACCTCGAGTGAGACCTCAGTCCGCGCTTTGTGGGCTGTTGCTGAAAGGGCCGGTAGCTGGGATTTGTTTGGCTAAATAATTCTTCTGAACTTGAGTCAGGCCCCATATAAGCCAACAATCTATCAATTCTCCCTCTTAAGAGGCTTATTGTTGTATTATGGAGCTATCTTGGTGGGTTTATCACCAGGTAATGTTATTTTTGCACATTATTTTTTTAGTTGGGGCATAATTAGGCCTAATTAGGAAAATTGAACCCTTAGAGTATGATATAAATTAATGAGAGGCTCATTCTTCTCTCATGATCTCTTGGATTTGGATTGGTATCTCTAAAAGATTTTCAAACTTTCTCTTCTTGGACGAAATAGGAATATCTTGATGCACTTTGATGTTTGGAATTTCGCTATTGTCTTTGGAGCTTCAATATTTTCCAAGCATGATGAATGGATATATTCTCTCTCTTGTAAGTACATTTTAATGCTATCTTTTAGCTTGTTACTTGTCTAATGCATGGAATATTTATCATTGTTCTTGCACATGCCCTAAAATGATGCGAAATTCTTTTACAAGTCTTGAATAATTGGTATATTGCGTGTGTTACTCATTAGGAGGGAGAGCGAACATTCTTAGAGGTGGCCTAAGAGCTTAACAAACGTTGAAACTTCATCCATCTTGCAAAATGAAGTATAAAACCCTACAACCTAGTTTCTGCACATGGGAAAGCTAGCAAAAGTCACCTAGGACTCCTTAGCATAGAAAAATTTGGAATCTTGGTGTATCTTGACTCCATTAAGCCCAAGGGACAAAGCACTAATCCTCAAAACCCTTTGGCGGCCACTTTAAGTTTATCTTTACATCTTTTCCTTCAAAACCACCATAACCTAGTGGCCTCCCTAGGACATCAAGCAAATTTGATTCTATCCATCCAAACTTGATGAAATTTGGTCTAGAGTTGCTCTGGTTTGTCCTTGAGGGTCCTCAACTTGGAAGTCATTCCAACGGTTGAATCTTAATTTTTTCCAAGCCCTAGCTCAAAAACCATTATCCCTAGGTTTCCTTTGGTTAGTGGTTTTGTCAAGGGTGATTGCATTTAGAATCCAAGTGAAATCTAATCTCTTTTCTTTCCTCTTGGTCAAGATCTTTTGTTTGAAGTTTCACCCCAAACCCTTGACCTTGTTTGGGTCTACTAGAGTTTCCTTGTGGTCCCGCAACCATGTCAGTCTAATTTCTCAAAGATCATTTAGAAAACCCTTTTCTCCTAGATTCTTAGGTATAGGGCACATTATATCAATAAATACTCTTCTTTCCTAGGTCTAGGTTTCCCTTTAGCCCTTCTTGGAGAGCCATTCATCTTGCTTTTTAAGTAAGTAAACCCTATCACTAGAGTCTATCCTTTGAATAGACTATTGAAATCACTACGTCCCATTCATTGAATATCATTCTTAGTGATTTCTGCTATACTGGGACTCCTCCCATCAGTTAAATCCCATTAAGACCAAGGAGCTTTAGCTGAGGTGACAGTGGGCTATTGCTCCATTGTTTCCACTTAGCCTACTAGTTTCTCTACAGGAATCCCTTCACCCTGCTAGATTAAGCGGTAACAAGACTGAGGCCCATTGTCACCATAGCCTAAGTCCCCTTCTCTTCTCGGATTTTCATTGACGGGAGGAGTCTCAGTGTCCCTCACTTGTGATTAACGTATCTATAATACGTTTCAAAGTGAGGCAAGGATGGCTCATTCAATGGAAAGGTTCAATAAATAAGAGAGCTTTGGGAGAAGCTAGAAAGACTTTCCAAGAAAAACCCCTTGAAAAAGATCCTACACGAGACCTAGAGATGAAATATGACTATATATAAGTACATCCAAGGTCAAGGTAGGCAAAAGAAAAGGCTGTGAATGATATCCTACTAAAGTACAACCCTTAAAGAAATCCCTAAGTTGAAGGATAGCCCCTAGGGTTCCCACTCGGTGTGATAGCTAGGGCATCAATTTATCAAACTTCCACCGTCAGAATTCGTTCAAGACTTATGGATACCTAGAGGAGACACAAGGGAAGAATTTTGTCCAGATATAACCCCAAAATTCCTCCTTCCTAAAATTTTGCACCAAGTGTTGGCATTATGATGTATTTGTTGTACTTGATGGTAACCCACTTGTAGCAGAACAATCTCTTGTATATGGTAACTAGATGAATCTACAGAAAAGAGATATCAGATGTGACAGAATGCATGACAGGAGTATTTACAAGTGTGATGAAAT